>LKNJ01004323.1:0-46286 GCA_002120245.1 Maccullochella peelii | reverse complement strand
CCTAGGAACAGCTAAGACACTACGCAGGACCCTCAAGCTCCCAGGCCTCTGGTAGAGGACCCAAGCTTGAAGGAGGAACAGACCGCCCGCAGGGGCGAGGGGGGAATTTTTATATATATATATATATACACACACACACACACAGAATAAGTCTCCTGCCAAAACTCTCATTTTGAAATACCTCTGTGATTTTTATTCAGTGTTGCTGCTTGTTTATATTATGATGGTCAGCAACTGGATGTTATAGTTTACCTCCTTTTCATTTACATCACTGAGCTCATCTTTCTCCTAACCATCGTCACACTCCCTCGCTCCAGGCTCAGTCATTTCATCTGTTCAGAGACCCACAGTGGCAAAACGCTCAGCATGGATAAACAAAGAGAAAAATCAAAACCATGTTCATCACAAACTTCTTTGTAGAAATATGTCAGCGCAAATGCAGGTTTGCTCTTCTGCAGGGCCAGCTGCCCAGAAACAGGGTGATAGAATTCTAAAATCAGATAAGTGGGAATTCCTGATGGAAACTGACAAGGTTTTTACCCAAAACTTCTGCATATTTGGAAAACAGACATCTGCTGAATTTAGTCCAACAGGACAGAAGAGATGGAGAGAAACAAGGCCAGGTGCTACATGTCTAAATGTCTTGAGCACTGCTGGATGGTTACTATGCAAATTGGTGCAGACATTCATAGTCTTTGTCAACTTTTGTGATCCCTTGACTTTTCATTTTTTTATTAGTCAAGAAAGCTTCTTTAAGCCAAACAGAATTTGAATATCAGATATATCTATCAGATATGGCAGATGTGTTACCAATACACCACAGGAGGTCAGGAAATCAGCAGCTTCAATACAACACACTGCCAGCACAGCCATGTCAATTCACTGCACACACACAACCCCTGCATATAGTTAGTGTTACACCCATTATAAACTAATGTGTCACAGCCTTAACCATAACAACCAAAGCACAACTGTGGCTACAGCCACAATCAAAGCGACAGCAACAGCCAAAGCTGTCATCCTATGGCCATAGTCATAACATGGTTCGTACAGCTTTTTAATTCAAGCACTTTAAAGGTACCTAAGCCAAAAATTTCCAGACAAAATTGTAAAATTGTTACTATTAATTCCAGGAGACAACAAACAAATATGACGTTGGGATCATTTCAAATATTGAAAGATTTTTGGTTTACATGAGTGACTGTGTAGATGAAGCACCAGCTTATGTTGAAAATCAAGCATTTTTCAAGGAGTATATTTGAATTCAAGCATATTCCTAACCTTGAAAACAAAGCAGTTAAATGAAGCATTTTCCAGACGTTCAAGACTTTGTACGAACCCTGTCATAATCACAGCTACTGTACAGTCCATCTCGATCATCCAGTCAGTGAGAGAGCTAGGTTCGCTAGCTTTGCTAGTTATCTATACAGCTACAATTATACAGACTTGCACCTGAGCCAGCCACAGCTGAGGGAGTGCCCACCTGCGCTGTGGTCACAACCAGCGGCGGTCTACTGCATAATACATAATACAGCTCAGCCTTTCTCTATGGATCAGAAGGAATGCAAAATCCTAAAGCAAACTATTGCAAGGGAACGCTAATATTAATGCGAGGGAATACAAATATGTATTGCAAGGGAATGCAAAAGAACTTCAGAAAAAAAAATTCTCACCATGAACTCCCGGGGGCACCGTAATCTAGTGCAAATATCAGGTAGAAATGTACATTTATATAACAGTTTGGTTTCCTTTACAATTAGCATTACAGCCTCACAGCACCACTAGCATGGCTGTAGATCCTTGTTTACTTAAGTTCCAATAGCTTCGCAGAGGGAATTCGGAGACAAAATGACTTCCCCTATGTGTAGGGTACCTCAAGGGTGGATTCAAACATTTATATGCTTGCCCTTCATCACATAATAAGTAGACATGATATATCTTTTCATTTTTATGCAGATAATATGCAACTATGTCATCCTGTCAGCCCTCATGATACCAGTAGTCTGGTTGTCCTAAAGGATGGTTTTGAGGAAATGAAGTGTTGGATGTCTCCAGCTTATTTTATCCTGTTTTACTTTTCAATTGTATTGCTCTCTCTCATGTTCTTTGTCTAAAGCTGCATTATTAGATTTTTGTTTGGCAACTTAGGGGCAGCATAACCAGTTGTGAACACAACTATGACACATGACACCAACATTAGCATTTTATAAATGATATGGCGAACATGTTAGCAAATAGTTGCCTACACATCCAGCAGACACAGAGCAACGTCACCATTCATTTGAAGTTGTGTTTCTCTCCACCTGAAGAATAGAAGTCCAATATTCTCTGTCCTTTTAGTTCTGTTTTGGTCTCCACCAACTGCAGTGGTGGAAAGTAACTAAGTACATTTACTTAAGCACTGTACAATTTTTAGGTACTTGTACTTTACTTGAGTATTTCCATTTTATGACTTTATGCTTCTCCTCCACTACATTTCAGAAGGGAATATTGTACTTTTTACTCCACTACATTTATTTGACAGAGCTCTACAGTTACTAGTTATTTTTCAGATTAAGATTTACATAAAAAAATATTTGATACATTTATAGAATACAAGGCATTTTTGAAGATCAGATGAACCGTCCCAACCTTTTTGGCTTACAAAAAAGCTGGTACTTCTGCTCAGGATTCAGATGTTTATGAGTTGTTAGCAGTTCCACCAACTTTTCACATGGTTTATTTTAAATAACTGTTGGAGGCCCAAAGAGGTAAAAGTATTCAATAATTCACAAAAAAGCAATGATGAGACAAAATGTCCTAAAAATGATATCAACAAAAATTTTTATTTGTGTTTGTGAATTTAGTTTTTTCTTCTTTCCTGCCCCCTTAACCTCTCAGATGTATCTTGTGACCCTTAGGAGGGCCCACGGGTCAGGAACCACTGGACTAGATTATGTAACTGTACATAAATGAGTTAAAACTAACTCCACCTCAACCAGCTACAACAGTAAAATGCTGCTTATGCATTGATGAGGTTATATGTGACAATATCTTACCGTATTTTCTGCCAAATGAGTACTTTTACTTTTAATACCTCTGAACTTTTTACTTTCTTAAAGCTGGGGTAGGCAAAATCTGTGCAACCTATGAAAAACCTTCCGCCTCTCTGCTCTCTCGTATCACTCCGCTAAGCCCCTCCCACCAAACCCACAACTTCGAACAGCAGCAGAAGGAGTCGGTTGCACTGCGAAACCTCATGCCTCGTAGGACTCACTCTCCACAGTGTGAGCCTCACCGAGACCGCGGTCTCTAACAGCGGGATGAGAGGCTAGTACACTGCACACACACACACACACACACACACACACCACTGTCCCCCCTCAAAAGATATTCCCCACTCTTTGTCATCATGCCTCTTTGCCACTCGTCGATACATGCGCCATGGCAATGAGCCCGTATTTAAAATATAAAATAAAATATCTGAATACCACAGCTCCTGAGGGAAATATCTGGCTCTTTAGCTGCTAAATGCCCCACTATGTTCACCAGCTAGTCGCTAATTGTGTCTGTCTGCTGTTTGGAGCTGAGCAGGTAGTGTAGAGTGGGTTTATCAGAGCTTTTTCACCAAAAACAGCTGCCTGCTGCTGCTGGAAACAAGGTTGATGAGAGCCTTGAAACTAAACTCTAACAGTGAAGTCAAGATCCAAAGAACTAAAAGATGCTTAAGCGCTAGTAATTCTTTCCATTGGTAATATAACAAGACTTAGAGTCTACAGCCATACAGGCTGTCTGTGAAGCTGCATTGTGCTAAATGCTAACGTCAGCACACTAACATGCTCACTGATAACATGCGGATGTTAAGCAGGTATAATGTTTACCATGTTCACCAACTTCTTTTAGCGTGTTAGTATGCTAGCATTTGCTAATTAGCACTGACCACAAAGTACCGCTGATGGGAATGTCATTGGTTTTACAGGTATTTGGTCAAAAACCAAAGTATCGGACAAAATCAAGTTTAGACCTGATAATGGCTTTAGGTGACAGGTTAGGGGAAAAGAGTTCTCACAATTCATCCTCTGAGGGCCATGAATTTCTGTACCAGATTCAACAGCAATCCATGGTTGCTGAGATAGAAAAATTGTCACCTCATGATGGTGCTAGAGGAAAAGTCAGGGGATCTGTCTGTGGGCTTCATCCTCTGGAGATCATACACTTCTGTGGTGGACCAACAGACTAAAATTGCCATCTATAGAGCCATGCACTTAAACACTTATGTTATCTTACTATGTTAAAACTGTTATGCAAATAAAGTTAATATTATAATGCAGAGTGCCATTGGATGTGCATCTTGGAGGTCAGCATATTTGGGTCAAAGTGCAATTTAGTTTGGTTATTTTGGCTGCAAAAATACTTTGGAAAATATGACACTGCGATGGCTCACCCAGCTGACCAGCACTCTCTGCTGAAAATAATGGGGATGCACTTGAGTGTTTGATGTGCAAGCAGGGTTACACACTCTCTGATAAGATACTCCCCAGGCATTTCCTTAGACAAAAAGGAGTTCTCCAAACCGCTTGATTCATCTTAGTGTTGGAACAACATGATGGCGGCACTTAAATCAGTGTGTGAGTCTCAAAGGACAAGAGTATATACTGAAGTCTGAAGATTTTACAGCACCTTGATCAAGTAAAAAGAACAGTTCTGATTTAATTCCTTATAGCCTTGCACTTTCTGATTTAGACCGATTTGTACAGAAAACTTGAAGACGGAGAGAGATGTAATGACAGAGTGAGAGAGATCAATAGTGCTCCTTCCTTTTAAAGAGCTGTGAATTTCTTCAGAAGGAACATTCTTTTCTCATCTTGCTAATGCAGTTACATAACACGTCAGTATATCAGCCTTGGCACAATTAGCCCTCCTGTGGAAAAAGTTACCATGACACTAATGCCTCACACATTCATCAGACTTTCATACTGCTATTTTTAATTAGAAATAACTGACAAATCAGCTCAAAGCCCTCCTCAGATGCTTTTGTGGTTTTCCTTTTGCACATTATGGACTAGAAGGTGAAGCTGGGAGAACATGTTTGTGGACTTGAAGCTCTGCCTGTGCCTGTTTTGCAGAGATAGTGGTGAAGTCCAGAAACCCATCTCGGTGCTATCTGTGCCCAAGAAACACACACACACACACACACACACACACACACACACACACACAAACGTAGACAAGCAGACAAATGCACACGATGATGGGTCGTTGGAGGCAGCATTTACACATGGAGGGCAGGCTGCCCGGGAAACACAGTGAGATTGGGTGGGTCACAAGGAATGAAAACGAACGTGGGCAAAGGAAAATTGAAAACTGAGAGAAATGGTGGGCGGAAGCAGAAAGGCAGAGTGATATGAGTGTGATATGTGAGGAGCCATGCTGTAAAGGCTTTTGAATTGACCTGTATGAGGGCAGAGGAAGATATGGAGTTAAGGTTTTAGAACAAAAGCCAAAGGATTGAGGTTAAACAGTAGCCTCACGAATAAGGAAAACCAGAGTGGTGGTGGGGGTGGGGGGTTTGGGGCTGAAAAGAGTCAAAAAAGGATGAAGCCGGTCTTCTGGACTGATTGAAGAAGCTATGTTTGACATGGTTGAAAGCCTTCAATCTTTATAAGCAAATGAGTTAGTATACACAAAATATCATTATTTTTAATATACAAATCAATAGATTTGTATATTAAAACACCTGAAGTGTTCCTCTGTAAACATAAATATTTGTGACTTTTTAACAGTCAAAACCCCCAGCCCCAGCTGCTTCATCAGGGCTCTGATTGTAGTTTGATAAGATTTGATTGACAGTGACATCTTCCTGGGAACACAAGCAAAAACACCAACCGTCATCATATTCTGATTTTTAGTGCACGGTGTAGCACGGTGTAGGCCAGCACCTTGCACGGCAGCTCCGTCGCCATCGGCGTGTGAATGTGTGTGTGAATGGGTGAATGAGACCAACCTGTAAAAGCACTTTGGGAACCGTTAAGGTTGAAAAGCGCTATATAAGTGAAGTCCAGCTGATTCACAAACCTATTTACCATATATGTCTGTATTTGCCTATGTGTACATACAGTATATGCACAGAATATTAAATGAGTAAAACACAGCAAACTCTGTAGATATCATCGTGCATACATACACACGGTCGTGTGTGTGGGTGAATCAACAGTTTTGTTAGTTCAGTTTCTGTTATAATGGCAAGTGACACATAAACTTATCCCCTCTCTACATATATGTATATATCTGTCCACATATGGGTATAGCAAATGAAATAGGAAACATAGAATTACTGGAGGTCATTCAATTACTCTTATCCTTGCCAAAGGAATGCCGAAGAGGAGGGGGAGAGGGGAGCAGACACACACACACACACACACACACACACAGGCATGTTCCTGTCAGTTTTATTTCTATTGTACCTACATCAATATCAGCATGCAAAACTTAGCCTTCTTTCTTTATTATTTGTTAACATGACATAGCAATTCATGTGCAGACCACTAAAGCACGGCAAATTCACTTCCAACAACATCAGTCATTTCAGCCAGTGCCCCAAAACGACGATGTTTCCGTGATCCCAATCGTTCCATAACCTTAAAGACATGGTTATTATTGTAACCATAAGGTACTTAATTAAGAAGTCATTTTAACCCAACCACAATGTTTTCCTAAACCTAAGCAAGTTATTTTCGTCCCTAAACCTAATCAAACCATAGCGTTGTCACATCATAGTAAATATATATATATTTTTTACAATAATTTGTACCAGTTTTGGAAGGCACTAAAATGATGTTGTCCTGCTGAATAGGGGCATCAGATCAGAAAACTCTTGTATCTGTCGTTCTGAGGGGCATGGACAAACAACGTTTTGTCTGTTAATTTGTTTGACTTATTACCAGTAGCAGTAAGCTGGTTGTTTACAGTGTTGATTAGTGTTGCAGTGTTTGGGGCAAATTCTGTCACTCTATATTGGCTCTGCTGCATCTGCTGAAGCCTGGCTGAACTAAGCTAGCAGTTCAAATGGTCTGAACCATCGTCTGAACCTTCAGTAAAGGTTGGAGATTCAAGGGGACTGGTGTCACTGTTACAAAGAGAGTTAGTTTGTATGTGATAAGGATTCTATGAATTCTCCTGGTGGACGTGGGTTGTGTCCGGGTTTGGATGACTTTCTTGAATTTGCGAAGGGCAGGTGTTGATTGAAAGGAACTCAACTGGCTGCAAACCATACTGCATCTTAGTCCAATAGGTTCCCATGTACCATTTTTTTGTAACCTGTTTTTTTAGGACCCTAATGGTGTCTAAAATTTCATGTTGCTGAGGTCAACTAATGTGCCATGGAGTTTGTTTGGCGGCTGCGAGTGGCGAAAAACGCCAATTTTCAGAACTCCTGAACCAAACAACATACAAAGACAAATGAACCCACTTTTTCATATAATTTTGACACCAGGAATCAAATGGAAAGGTCACTGGCATCGTAAACCCACTCTTTATGGGTTAAAACAGGCCAATAACAAATTTTAGGCTCATTGGTAATGCCAACTTTTCTGTGTGACCACTGCGGATGTTAAACTGGATTGACTGAGCCGGTGCCCAAAAGCAAATGCAAATGTATTTTGGCTGCAAAATGGCAGGAATTTTATCTGGATGTGAATGCAGTGCTTCTTTGCCCCATGGTATGACTAGGTAGCCTAATAGTCATATCGCCAATGTCAATATGGACAGTAGAAATTGATTTAGCAAGAAAATCACATCAATAACATATTGTGAAAGAATTATGATTTAACAGGTACAGCAGCCCCTCACAAAATATGAATGAAGTAATGAATCGATTTATACTTGAATTCTATCCAACAATGGCATTGAAATAAATTGGAAAGATCATTTAAGGATGAAAATTCTAAAATATCATTAAACACTTTTAAGCCTTAAAAAACACGGGCATGTGAAATAGCCAATATGATTTGACAGGTAATAGTGTGTTCATGTTTAACTCCATAGGTTAAAGGAAATAGGTTTTCAGGACCTTTAAAGGAGCCTGACTGTCAACAAAACCCCACATTAAGCAGCTGTTGCTGAAGTTGTTGATTACGAAAACATTTTCTGCAAGTAGCTGATGGAAATGCCTCTACAAAATGTCACATCATTTACCTTTTGGCCACAGGAATGAGCGAAATACGCCAGCAAAGAAAAAAGACCCAGGAATGCAAGGTACAACTGACTTATTTGAGTCCACTATGTGTAAAATCAATCAGATAAGGGGTGCAGAAATTCCATCGCGCTCTAAGCTATGAAGTGTTTATTTGAATTTAAAATACTCTGAGGCAATGAGGCCATGTCGAGGATCTCTGTCCTCCGGGGCTAAGCTTTGGCTCGCTTCAAGAGCTATCATGTTGTGCTCGATGAAGGAGAAATAATGGCTTTACTTCCACTTCCTGTCCTTGCAGTGTCACACAGCGCTGTCTGTCTCCGCTTCCCAGTCCTGCAGCCCTTCCAAGTCCCCTGCCGGAGGGCGGTCAGGGGGGCTAAAAGCCTCTTCACATGATTAGATAATACCCCCTCTAATTGGCTATCGCATTGGGAACGAGTCTCGCTGCTCCCCGCGTTCCCTCCTGTTGACTGCTCCTCGGCCAGCGCCCGCAGATTATTATAGATGACAGATGCCGCCATCTTATGGGAGATGGCAGGATTATCTTGTTGTGGCAGGCGGAGCATGGAGAGGCTGTCGGAAAATGGTTTGAAACAGAGTAGAGCAAACAAACAGGCCTGCGCCAGCAATCATGCGGGCTTATATATGCTGTACAAATACACACACAGAATGGTGATAAAGCACTCACTCACCATAACAAAGCAATAAAAGCCACTACTGATTTAAACACCAGAATGATAAATAGAGACTCAAGTGGTCATTAGTGGATCCAAGTCTATGGGAAAATCTTTTGACACTGAGAATATAGCTCTAATTCATCATCTGGGAAAGTTTTATAGGCATGTCTCCAAAATTTGACAGATGTGTCACTTTAGGTGTGTGACTGACACATAGTGGTTGGAGAAACAGCAGGTTTAGTCATGATACTGATTTAATTAGCATGACCAAATTTGACATACTTTGGGGCCAGTTGCAAACAGACAGAAATATGCAAAATTGTCAACTTTGTGCATCATTTCCAAGAAACTGCAAGGGTTAACATCATGTAATGCATAGATGATGTAGGCAGTAAAAATATGCAGTGTGTAAAATCTGATGGGCCAATTTTGAGAACAAGACTAAAATAAAGCCCCAATACTGCCTCACAGAGGATACAAAGTTTACTACAACCCACAACACAGGAGGCCAACACAATCATTAGAAGACTACTCCACTGATTTAGCATTGCACTCCTAAAACATTGTTGGACTCACTATGGACAGTGTTAAAAAAAGGATCAGTAGAACCAGAGATACCATCTATTTTTATTCCAGGTCAAAACCACAATGCAACTTGACCACAGACAGTTGTATGCTGGTAGTGGCTAATGTAGCCTTGAGTCGCTAGCCTGTTGACGCCAGGTATTGACAATGAAGGCAATGTTATAGGAGTGCAATGCTAAATCTGTGTAGTGCTTTTTAAATAAATAATTATACTTTTTTTTTTATTGTGATTGCAGTGTATTATATACAAGTTTTCAGTTTCACTTTGACTGAAAAATAGAAATAATTAGGTTTTGCAAAAAATTCCAAATAGTAAACTGTGACAAGGAATTTTCAATTGAAAACTGTGGTAAAATAAAGAAAAAAATAATTCAAAATGTTAGAAATAAAAAAATCCACTTTTAATTACTACAATTTCAACTGTTATTACTAAAATAAATACAGAGATAAGGTAAAATAACAGAAAATTAGAACCATACAAAGGGAATTGGGTTTAAACAAAAAAATCTAATGAGATGAAAAACAACAAAGGGAACACAGGATCAAGGTGGGAAAATCAATTACAGAAAAGCTAGTCTATAAACATACATTTTAAGAAGTTATTAATAAAAGCGAAAGTGTGACATCACTCTGCAGCAGCACCTCATCTGCTCCCATCATAAGCTATTTTTCCTCTCTAATATACGCCATGTTCCCATTCATCAGGTCTCATCACCTCACACACACACACACACACACACACACAGGCACAGATACACACACTTCATCCTCTGCCTGACTGATCCATTTCAGTCCTAACTAGCTGCTGTTAGTGCCCACAAAAGGTCAAAGACTGACCTTTACCTCTACTCTCAGGTACCACAAATCTCCACTGAACAGCTCGCTGCATGACTCTCTGTGTGTGTGTGTGTGTGTGTGTGTGGGTGGATGGGTGGGTATGTGTCCCTGTCTGTATGTGTCCCTGTCTGGTTTATGTGTGCGATCCAGCACTTCAGCAGAACGAAGCTGGCAGGCTCATTATCATAGGCCTACTCTAAAACCGATAAGGTAGGGATCTATCGGACTGAAATGATGGGACCTGAGTGGGCTTCTAATGGCTGTGGCGTTTGCCAGGCTGCCCCTGTAAGTGGATTTCGACTGCGATTTGCTGTTTGTTTATTGGAGTGCCTGTTGTTCTGGATGCACTCCATAGAGGATACAAATTGCATTATTCACGGCAGGCAGGCTGGTAATGGCAAGGATGAATGATGGCCCCTATTTCTCTGCTGACAGAGAAGGTCGAGAGAGGAGCTCTATACAATTACACACAAGTTTGTGTTCGATCAGTGGATAGCTACGGGTGAAGTACTCACCACACGCTGGAGGTCTGAAGGAGTGGAGTTCAGGAAAAGAAGGGATCTGAGTATGACTCTCATAGGGATTTCAGGGTATGAAGTGTAGCGTTACTAAATGAATTTGCCTTTGTCAAATTATTTTCTGAACTCAGATCTCAGGGGATATGTGATTTTTTTTTTTTTTTTAAACCTGACCATTGATTTTCTTGCTAAGTCAATTTAGAATCTGCAGACAACAAGCCAACATTGCAAATTGATGCAAAACGCATGATCTACAGTATTTATTTTTTCTGGACTTTTTCTTGCTCTTCATTCTTCTTTATTAGGGAGTACAAGGTAGACCGTTCCAACCATTTGGATTTGGATTATCCCCATATGCTGGATTACCAATACAATAGGCCAATAACTGCCTGTTATAAATAGCAGATAACATCCAGTCAGTCATACACTTTTGATATGATGGATGTTCTTTCCTGACCATACCTACATAAAAATAAAAAGATAAAAATGGCATTTCCCTCCTATAAGGAAATAAGAAAAATGCTTCAAATAAGTAAAACACATGCCAATTAAGAAACTTTCAACAACAACACATACGCAGCATAAAGAAGCTGCGCAAAACAACTGACTTACAACACAAAAGAAGTTTCCAGGGGACACTACAAACTGATGGGTAGGCCCAGACATGTGTTTTGGTGTTATTGGTGTTATCTAATTTACATGATTCTGATATTATTGAAGATATTGGCTACACCTAGCAGTAGCTTTTTACTAATGACTAGCATGATCAGTCTTGAGTGTAGCCTGAAACGGTACTGATCAACTTGCTACATTTCTGTATCTTTATGTTCCTTATGTCTCCACACCAACCAGCACACCTGCTTCTGATTCCCCCATCAGCTACCCAGTGTACATATAGTCAATTTTATTTATATAGCCCAATATCACAAATCACAAATTTGCCTCAAGGGGCTTTACAATCTGTACAGGATACGACACCCTCTATCCTTACATCCTAGATTCGGATGAGGCAAAACACCCCCAAAAAGAACCTTTAATGGGGAAAACATATGTATACTTGCCATTTAGCAAGTGTTCCCTGCCAGATCATCAATGTAGCTTTATGCTTTTGGGCACAAGTTATTTGTTCCCGTTCCTCTTCACTGTACCTGCCTGTTTTAGTTTTTTGTCTAACCTTTTTCCTTGGACCTGTTTACCTTTGCTGACTGTCTGCCTGTTGCAGACCATTTTGTCTGAACATTAACAAAGTACCCCTCACTTTCATCTTACCTGCCCTGCCTATGGTATCTACTTTTGAGTCCAAGTGACACCTTTCTAGATTTGTGACTTTTTGTAGTATAATATGAATTATGTTTAATTACAGTCAACAAGAGCCATGCTGTGGGCTGTGTGGCGCTGTACTTAGGTACAGTACAGCAATGCTTTGTGCTAAATTGTAAGATCAGCATGCTAACATGCTCACAATGATAATGCTTACATGCTGATGACCCAGGTATGTTTACTATGTTTACCATCTTAGTTTAGCATGTTAGCATGCTAACATTTGTTAAGTAGCACAAAAAACAAAGTAAGGCTAAGGCAGATGGGGATGTCATGTATTTGGTCGTAAACCAAATATTGGACAAATTGAAACTATGACCTGATGATGGCATTAGATGAAAAGTTAAGGGATCACCAAAGTGATCACCAATTATGATATCAACCCTGTTACTCCTATGGAGTACATATGGACATATGACCCAAAACTTCTCCCCACTCTCTTCAGAAAGTTCAGTCTGAATTCATTCAGTTTTGGCCGTCTTGTCATCAATTGAAGAAATAGCCAATGTCATTACAGGTCAAGAAGTCTCCCTACATTACTATATCATGTCTATTTAGAGGACATGCTCAGCATGCATACTTGTCGCATACATCTAAACATTGTGTTAAGTGCAGCTACTTACCAGGTGCATTATGCTGTCAGCGACTATTTATTTCTAATCAGGATGAACCAGGCCGTGCATATTGCTATTTGAAACATATAAACGTTCATTATTATGAACATTAATTGCATTTACCTGAGGGGTCATACTCTAAACAGCTACTTAACTCAGTATCTGTTTGTTTTCAGCATTATGAATGAGGGGAAACACATGACAAATTTAGCTTCTCTACATGACCACCACCAACCAAAGATAACATAAAACACAAATGAATTCTTAAAAATCAGTTATGTTTATATTCACAAGAATGTCACCACTAATATTAACTTACTCTGTATTACCTTGAAGGGGCTCTTAAATTGAAACAGACCAGATCAGCTGTGCTTCCAAGCACACAGCCCTGCAGTTTTATTTCCCCCAGTCTATTAATGTCTATTAAAGCTATTTTCAAACTTTCTTGGCCCAAGAAATGTAAATCAGTCAGGCATTTTGTGGGCGCCATATGTCAATAAAACTTTGTGGTTGTCCTAACACTCTACAAGACACCTGGCCTTGTGTCATGGGACATAAATGACAGACTATTAAAAACTGCTGGTTGATTTAAAATGTTTGTCCAGCAGTGGCGCTGTGGCAGAAATGAAGTCCTTCAGGGTGTTAGCTCCTTAGTTTGAAAGCTGGAGTTCTTAGTCATTCTCTCTGGCACTGATGTATAACAGCTAGTGCCTTTCTTCTTCACATTCCCTTCACAGGATTGTGGTTAGCACTGTACCCGTCAGACAGTACAATGGGTAGGTTTTTGTATGGAATGTCATTAATGTCAAAATTACTGAGAGAGCATTGAATAAATTTGAATGAGGAATCAATCTGCAAGTCAACATTTAAGTCACTGGGTCTGTCGAGCGGCACATGTGGGCTCCAAAGATGTTGTAAGATTCAAGATGAATTGTGCTACAATGTTTGAGGGAGCAGTGGGATTTCTTTTTCCTGCTGTCTCTTAAAGTTGCACGCTCTCAGCTTTTGCAGATTGCATCCCCTTGCATGCAAACTCCAGCGGAGACAAGAGTAGCCAACTTTAGTAGCCAGCTAGTCACTGATATGCTGATTTAATCCAGCATCACTAGATTTATACAATATTTCTGCAAAATCAGTGTGGTGCCACAATCCCCTGTGCCTAATGCTCCCTTATTGATCATTATTTGCCAGTAAACACCCTGTCACTCAAATGGGATCGACAGTGGGAGTCACATTGTCACTGTTGTGTCTGTATTACTCTTTTTTTTTAATCCAAAAAATGCAGTTGTCAATGAGCTACTTTCTTCAGCCCTGAGAAATGTCTGCAGGTATTCCTTTTTTAGCCTGCATATGCCCCAGTAACTTCCACCGACCAGCCTGTAAGTAGCATGAGAAACAAAACCCAGGGACAAAAGTCTACAAAGCACTCGCCACACCACTCGTCGCTGCTTGTTAAGCTCATTGCTCTGAGTGCACGAAATCACTGAAGGCGACCCAGATGAGCATCAACATTTTTATCAGCTCAGACCTCTCATCTGGATTGTGGTGGCTGGACAGTCGGAGGACAATGTTCAGAGAGACGTTAGTAAGAAAATCGACCTGAAACAATTAAAGTGAGGGGGGCATGCCCATCCCCAGTGGAAATGACGTTGTGGAATTTAACCCTATAACTGCCATATACTGTATAGGTGTTGTTTTTTAACTCCGTTTGCCAGAAATTGATCGCATGCACATTCTCATGTGCTTTACAGAATCTTTCAGAAAATCACTAGTACAATTTCCTGAGTGCTCACTCGACAGTTTTACCGTCAGTGAACTTCCACACTAAATGCCTGTGAACAGCGTTCATTCAGCACTCCATATTTGCTTACAGCTGCTGTCAAGTCCCCGAAACCAACACCACTACCCATGCCCCTGTATCCCCAGCGTAAACTCTCAAACCAGAAATCACGACAGAATGTGAAAGTTCTTAGCTGTGTCAGCCCCACTGTTGGAGGTTGGATGTAGCAGGCAGGGGAACATTATCCTTTTACAGAAATGTATTGATTTATAGAGTTCATAATCTGCAGTGGCACAGAGGGGGGAGATGTGGCTCATTCCAGCTTTCTGAGACTTACACTTTAATGAAGTCATTTATCTCTGATCTCAGCCTCTCCTATCACGCCATCCATCCATCCACACACTCTTCACACACACACACACACGAGCAGCACCCTCTTGTCCTCTGAGTACATAACAGGATGAATCAGAACAACTGCAATATTAAGAGCATAGATGACCCCATGCTCTTTGATATCTGCCATTAAAGTTTATCTCGTCCAAGTAATTTTATGTTGTAATAAGATGATGCAGCACACTCTGTCACCAATTTGCTCCCGCATTTTGTCACAGCAGACTAAGCTCCCAACATGAAGATTTACAGATAAGATATACTTTTAACTTACCAATACATAGCAGTAGATAGCACAAGTTTATTATTACACAAGTTTATTATTACACAAGTTATCTATTATTTGCCACTACAGGCAATAAATCTACCTCACACAAAGGGAGATTTCACTAAGAAGTCAAACATTCTTGTTCGAACAGGGCTGGGCGAGCATATAGCGCAGATAGGACACAGCCATTTATTTATCTAGGTTACCTCATCTTTTTACCATTTTCTTCATTACACACTTGTGCTCTATCTGGTGCCCCGGGTACTCCTAGTCCAAGAAGCTTTTGTGCGATAAAGAAAAGAATGAATTTGGTAAATCTCACTCACATATCTTGTAAACCTCTGGCACCCACTGTATCCTGCAAATCATGAATAATGCATGCTATTCAGAGCTCCCCATCTTGTTCGCATATGACCTATAGCCAAAATGATTATGCAGATTTAGGAAAATAAATAAATAATCAAATGTTATAAATGGTCACCTGGGGCATGGAAGACTACTGTGCATTTATCAGTCTGTGGGGGACAGAATGAAGGCAGTGTTTCCTCCTGTTATTTCGATTCTTTTTTTTCTTTAGTCGAAGTGATTGGCCTGAATTAACGTGCTAATGTGGTGGCTGTTGCTTGCACAGCCATTTAAAATGTAATTATTTTCAGCCTGGCGGACTGGCGATGGCAGCTGAGGCCTGCAGCTCATGGATTAGCTTGCCTCAACAAAGCTTCAGACACAGTCCTGCAGTTCCAGTCTGTATCTGAGAGCAGAAAACACACACACTGTATATGCACGGCTTAGCATCTTAGAGCGCAATCGCACCTACAGTTGGTTTTGTTTATTCTAAACCATACATAATTGCATTCTTCTTAGGTTCAAATTGCCCACATACAAGCACACCAGACTTATAAACAAAAGTCACATGACTAAAAAATGGGACAATTATTGGACAGAGTTTTGCACAATTGTCTGATTTTTATACCTTAAAGCTTTATTTACCAATAGTTTTATATTAACCATTGATCAAATGACTATGTGTAACATGAAAGGGATTGCTCATAGTGACAAATTACCACCAAGTGTTTTAGCCTCTTTGAACTCATTGTGTTACACCTACCCCCGGTGGGGTTGCTGGCCACGCCCTCAGACGCTCAGCCCAGCTCCTCCAATCCTGCGGAGTGACTTCTCCCTCTCTCCCTGTGTGTGTGTCTGTGAGTGTATGAGTGAAGACAGGTGTGCTGGAGCCAGGGCAGACAGGTGCCACCAGCTGCATCCAGTTTAGTCATCAAGATCTCTACTTATACTCTGCTCAGCCACATCCACGCTGCTGGATCGTAGCCACTGCTCGTCAGTCTGCGTTTCCAGCCAGTTTTCTAAATTATAATCAAAACTTTGTTTGATCTGTCTTGTGTAATGTTGTTTTCCCTCTGCCCCGCAGTTCTGTCTGCTCCGGTTCCAGCCCCTGTCTCCTGGTCCTGTTTTCGTCTGCTTGTCTGTCTTATCCAGGTTGTTTGCTTCCCCGCCTCCACTTCCCCCACCACCTGCCAAGTTCCCACCTGGGCCTCGGCTAACAGTCCCGGTCCCTGAAACCCAGTCAAATAAATAAATCTCTATTTGTCTCAACCCCGGCCTTGTCTCCGTGTGTCCGCACGTGGGTCCCTTGGTTCAGCGTCCTAAACACATTGTTGTGGTTTTCAGCATGCAAACCGCCTGCCAAGTAGCCGATTATAGCCTTAAAAAATTTGCCAAATATGAGTATATGCCTATAATTTGCCCATGACTAATTATAGAACGCACTGCTAGCATGTGGGCTATAGACAATAGGTCGTATTGACCAATATGATGCAGATAATTATTTCAGCCCTCCAATTTGTTGGGGTGACAAGATTTTTTTTTTCCTTTTGTCATGTTTTGAGTTAACTTGGACCTAGATTAGATAAGCAACTTGTAGTTTGGTACGCTTCTTCTGTTTGAATAGGTAATTATGGGTTTGGTTAGGTTTTACTTAGTTCCATTTTTGTTTGTTACTTTGATGTAGCCCACCATGAAGCCAACTTTTCCCCCAAAAAACTGAGCAATCTGGTGGTTGTTCTAAGAGCTGGGAAGAGGTGGAGTGTCATTTTCATGATGTGCCAGGGTTTTGTTAAACTGTAGGTGTAACATTCCCAAAAAAGCTTGAGTTCTTCCTCCTGATAAGGCACACCACCATTCTCTTGAAAGAGGACAGAGAGCCAGCCATCAGCGACCTCAGTGCGCTCCAAATGGCTTTGCGCTAAAGTGTAAGCACTCCAAACAGCTACTTGTTAACACACCCATACAGCTTTGCAGAATATAAACTAACAAAAAGCCCTTTGTCAAACAGCTAGCTGGCTGTTGAGCAGCTTGGCCTGGTAACAAAGCTGTTGGACTGAGCTGTTGATTTGTGGAACATAACCAACCAGGTAATCACCGTTCCAACCTCTGTAAACATTTTCTTTCAGATCATTTGCTCTGTGGGGGATTTGAAGCAGAGCTGGACCATGTTCTGTTTCCTGGTTTTTAATGATGATTGTAACACACATGGATTTTGCGTGCAATTATTAGGATTTACAGGTCCACGAATTTCATGGTAATTAGCAAGTAACGTATTTGAAATTGGAAATTGCGCCCAAGTTACCCCAAAATGTATTGAAAATTACCCCAACATTATTTAAGAATTATATTCCGCTATTTCCCAATAAGCGGGTAATAAATAGATAGTAATTTCTTCTTAATACATTTCCAGGAAAGTAATATGAAGTTAATTGAGTGAGTTGTTGCAGCTTAATTTCTACTTCAGCTAGTTTCTGCCTAACCTCTGCTCATCGTGTCTGTCATGGGGTGACCCCGTGCCCCGTTAAGTAGGTTGCCCACAGCTCTTACACGCAGCCAAGGGACATACAATTCTATTTTTTATTCCTTCTTGTCGGCTGACAGGATTGTTGCTACTTGTGTTGTGCTATGTTAACACCACTGTTGCACTACTTCCCCAGTGTTCAAGTATCATTGCCAGCCTGTAAGGCTAGCATTAGCATTAGCAATTGCTTTAGCATTATAAGCTAGCATTAGCTAACAGTTAAATAATTTCAGCTTTCTGTGCTATGCATGTTAACAGTAATCACAACCAGTGGTAAAAAAATACCATCAAGAAACACACAGCTTAACTCTAAGGTCATTTATTGACATATTCTTGAGTTACAAAGTGTTTGGTCTTTTTTCATCCATCTGTTATCAGCTTCATGCAGAGTTTCCTGATCCTACTGTCAAACTGGAAGGTGGAAGGTCCAAAGTCATTAGTAGAGAGGGGGATGCAGAATGTACCATATGTGAGCCAGTACAGAGGGGTGTTTCTATTTGTACTGCAGAAATGCTCTTTTAGGGGCCCTAAATAAGTACGCAATCATGACATTTCTGTGTCACAACAGATTCAGTGATGTGTTGATGTGCACAGAAATGTTTTCATACGTAAATACATATGCATATGTTGGTTGACTGATTTCATTTAACCGGGAGATCTTTCCCTCACTCTTCCTCACCCTCGTCTACCTCCTCTTTCACACTCTTTCTCTTCTTCTAGCTCTCTCCTCATTGTTGGCATCCATTGTTCTAAAACATGTCAACTCCCCTGTGGCTCTTTTATGCGTCTGATTGTTGGCAACAGTAAAGCTTGGTATTGTTTACATCTTGAGGACCGTGTGCTAATTGTGTTAAGTTATAATGACTTGAGTTCTGTATATTGGATGGCTGCTTTCTACATGAAAACATGATGTTACTCTGCTCTATAGATAGACTTGTGTTCTCTACTTGTCCTCTCAGGATATGTCCAGCAGCCACCCACCACCAGCCAAGCGTGCTAAAGGCAGCAGAAGGCCTCCTGCTCCTAGCACAGAAGACGATGTGAACACGCCACGATGCCAGCTCTTTGCAGCTGAAATTGAGAAGCTCGCACAGGAAACACAAAAGATTAAAATAGAAAAAGAAAAAAAATGAGCTTGAAAAAATTAAATTGAACATCGAAATATTTAAACTACAAGAAGATCTAAAAGCATAGGGATACACCATTGCACTTTTACATGAGCCTTAACAAATACCCAACTCCTCTGTCACAGTTTCATTATTTTTAGACAGTTAAGGAAAGTAAGACACTACAAATCTGATCATTCAGACTGTTACTAATACTTTTGGATTTGGTTGAACATTTGGAAAACATTCCAAAATGGGTGTGTGTGTGTAGGTCAGGCACTGTCCATAGTACTGAAACAGAGCAGAGGAGATCATCCTGGCAATTAGAGAGCGAACACCATGGTCCGGCGCCAGGATGAAATACCCAGGATTGGTTAGGCTACCAAATAGGCCTACACTTGGCAATAACCATCAATCTAAAGTACCTATAGCCTATACTTTAAAAAGAGCAGAGCCCAGACATAAACTTCTAGGCCTACATGTGCAGTAATAAAATATAACTTTATCAACACAAAGCCAGACCAACAATAGGCTCTGATAAGAATTTCAGTCTGCTTTTAACACTGATTTGTAAAATATATAGCCAAAATAAAGTAGGCAATGATGTTTGAATGAAATATAATTGGATACCTCAGGCCCATCGGTTCTTCAGAACACCTATGCACCGCTCCACTGCATTTCTGGTCTTTGTGTGAGCTCAATTGTAACGCTGCTCACTGACACTTGCTGGGTTTAGGTATGGGGCCATAAGCCATTTTCTCAGGGGATACCCTGAGTCTCCCAGCAACATCCCGGGGTATCTTCCTGCCTCGAAGTCTCTCCAAAGGCTAGACTGCTTGAGGATGAAGCTGTCATGCTTTGCCCCTGGCCATTTGATCACAGAATCTGTAATAACAAGGTCAGCATCACACACAATCTGAGGATTGATTGAGTGGTATCCCTTCCTGTTCACAAAGTCATTCTCATTGTTTTATGGTCCCTTGATTCTGATGTGGGTGCCATCTACACAGCCAAGTATTTCGGGGAAACCGGCTATCTGGTAGAGCTTCTGACGGGTCATGTTTTGTTGCTCAGGCTGTGTTGGAAACTTAACATAGTCGTTAAAACATAATAATAGACATAATAATAGTGCAACTGTCTCTACACACAGTAGTGTGGCTCTACACACAGTAGGTTTATGCACTTGAATTGAATCACCAACCAAGTTTTGAAATGATCCTGTAGCAAAATATCTATAGGGAAGGACTGAGGGCCCCCGTTTCTGTCTGTGTCATGTTGTCATGCTGTGTCAAGTCTGCTGCCAGCAGGTCGCTTATCCTCTGAATCTCTGTTTGTGGAAATCAAACATAAATATCATAAATGTCCAAGGGGTGTAATATATCACAGAGAACGCGTTGCAGACACAAAACAGCCAGTATAATCGCTGCTCTTCCTCATCCTCCTAGTTATCCCACCTTTCAAAATGATGTGCCATGACAACCGCTACTTAACGAAGGAGTTTACACCTACTAAGGGCTAGGTGTAAGACTTGTTGTAACTTATGCCTGCGTTGGAACTATTTCGGCTGGTGCAACCCTTAAAATGTCAGGTCTGAGTTTACGCGCTACTAAGTTAGAAATTATATTCAAACTAGGCTACATTTGAACTTACACATAGCTGGTGCAACCCAGTGCAGGTGAGAAGAGGTTTACTAGATCACAAAATACAAATGTCTCGTGTTACTAAAAACAAGAAGATCAGCCTTTTTTCAGTTTGCTCTGTGATGCCTTCACTATCAACAAGCACCACTGAAAGAGGAAACATATAGGAGATACAACCCCCCAAGACCATCCAATCATAGTTATTTTGGGCTCACGTAGCCCCTGTATCTCTGACATTTAGTTTCGTTTTGGAGGAAGAGAACATCAACTCTGGCACGGACACTCTTCATAGCTATGCATCAGAGTTAGCGTCAGAGTTAGCCAAGAGGCTATTTTTCATCTGTAGTCCCTGGACAAATGTTACGAATTATTTTAAATTCTACATCGCAACTCTCACAGAGATGTACATTATAGGCTATAAAACTGCTATGTGTTTTAATGCCTAACATTGCACTTTGAACAGCAAATATTTCATAGAATGAAGTGAATTTGTTTGGCAAAAACAAAATTGACTGTACAGAACAGGAAAATGCATTACAAGGTTAAAACATGATGAAACATGATGAAAAAGCACTTTCTTTTCCATTGCCAAGTCAGTCACAAAAGGTAACCTCAGGGTTATAATATCGCTCCTGCTCCTGCATGGTGAAAGCCTGGATTCCATTCTGAATTCTGAGCCACGCTCCCTTATAAAGACCCTCTGACCCCGCTTTGGTGGCGAGCCTGTTGGCCTACTGGCTGATAGTGAAGGACCTCACTCTCACTCTTTGGCAAATGGCCCAACACTGGGTTTACTATTAATGTTCGAAGATATGAGAGAGCATGTTTTTAGCTTTCATTTGCATCCACTGTAGATGCCACGCATGCTGGAAATTAAATTGCTATCCCTGTGTGTGTGTGTGTGTGTGTGTGAGAGAGAGAGAGAGAAAGCAAGAGAGGCTTCTTAGTCCATCGTGGATGAAGGAATATCTAATTCTATCTCTCTGCTGGATCTCCAATATCTAGATTGAGCTCAAGAAAGGAAATGTATACTTCTAAGCAGCAGAAAGTAATATCCTGTCCAAAGGTGCACAAGAGCAAGAGATGAGATTTAAAATCACTTTCTTCCCTCTCCCCAACAGATATCAGTATTCCCTTTATTACCCTCTTCTTGTATTCATTCCTGTCCTGAGTCCCTACTAACTCTTTTTCATTTGCTTTCAGATGATTATGTGTGTGACTCCACATGATATTCATTATCAGCAAAATGAAGCTACCTTTATGAATGAGGCGTAGATTGTGAATGAGGGATTCGTGGCAAAAATATAAGAATCTCTTTGTCATATTCTCTCACTAAGTGGCCGTCACACCACAAAGCGACATTCGCTCCTCCATGGGAAATAGGTGTGGTACAAAGCTTGGTGATGTAGTGACTTCTTGCAGGGCTAATGGTTAACTGCTGTAGCTGGCGGGCTAACTGTTAAACTCCACCTTTACAGTTTACAGTTAGCCTGTCAACTACAGCAGTTCCCCTGACATTTTGTTCACCATTGCACACCATTTCATTCAATAAAAACTTATTGAAGAGGGAAAGTAAAGCTCTGCAAGCTTGCTAACAGTCAGTTAGTAAGCTCATTAGCTCATTATCTTAGCTCAGTTGCTAATGGGACAATAAATTCACATAGTTCAACATACTCCCGTCTCATAACTGTCTGCAAGCTATTGCTCTTTTGTGGAGCAGTTAATAATGCGACAGAGGAGGTTAAATAAAAGTGAACCTTTGGTGATGTGCAAAAACATTTCAGTACCAAGCAAAACAACTAGTCCAGCAGGAGAAATAGGTTCTCATGTACCCGCATGGCATTTTTTTGTAACCTGTTTTTTTAGGACCCTAATGGTGTCTAGTTAATGTCCCATGGGGTTCGTTTGGCGGCCATTTTGAATTGATGCCCACGCGAGTGGCGAAAAACGGCGATTTTCATAACTCCTGAACCAAACAACATACAAAGAAAAATAATATAATTTTCATATAATTCTGACACCAGGAATCAAATGGAAATGTCATGTGATATGGTACAACCACTCTTTATTGGTTAAAACAGGCAAATAACAAATTTTAGGCTCATACCAATATGACTTTTGCTATTTTGTTTTGCAATAGTTTGCTGCAATAGCCAAATAAAACTATAAGAAATTAAAGGAACATGATGGCACACCCAGTCTACCATAAAAGTTAGATTTTGTGCACTGTTTGTGTGATTAGGGGATTAGTTAAGCTACAGAAGTGTTCATGTTTTAATGGTCTGAAGTGTGAAGACAATGTCTATAGGAGTGGCTGTGTGAACATACCCTTGTATAAGGAATGGAATTTGTGTCACTTTCATTAGCTAATTATCCAGTCTATGGGCAGGAAGATGTATTCTGTTTGGATTGTAATTGTTCGTTAGTGCTGTCAGACGACATTTGGACCAGACTGATGTTGCCAGAGCAGTTCAACTGCTCGAGTGTGTGGTTGGTTGATGGTTGCTCTGTGAGGATACCATGATTCAGTGGAGACCAAACAAGTAAACTCCATATTTACAAGAGAAAAAGGTCAAGACAGCGTACATGACTCAAGTTCACAGACAAAATAAACATTTCAGACAAAATAAACAAAATTTGTAAAAAAAAAAAAAAAAAAAAAGTAAACATTTCTTGCACTGCTTACTAATGAGGAATGCAGTCAGAGGCTGCTACGAAGGTGCTAAAAAATATATGTTTACACCTATGCAGTACCTTTAGCAATAATAATAATAATAATAATAATAATAAACCTCTACTTTAGTAAAGAAAAAAAATATGACAGGTTGTAATAAGAACGAGTTGTGTCCACTGATTAAATGCAGTCTTTCTGCATTGTGAAGAGGGAAAAGCCAGATATTCACAACATTTGTCATGGCTTTTCTTCACAAAAAATAGATTTGGGGTTTAAAATTCAATTTAGCTGTTTTATTTTAGGGGTAGGCGGGTCATTTCTGCACCTTAGGACAAGGGGAGTATACACAATGTTAAGACTACACAAGGGTTGCATTGGATAATCTTGCATTGAGGAAGAGTATGCCGGTGTGTGCGGGTGGTGGTAGACTGCCTGAACTAGCTCGCCTGATATTTGGCCATCATTCCGGCCATCAGTAATAATAAACACAGCAACATTACTAAAAAGAAGTCGGACAGGGCATGAAGCACCAGCAGTCAGACAATCAGAGTGGTTGTAAACAAATGAGCAAAACTTATATGGAAGAGAAAATGAAGATGAATGGCAAAGAATTACCCAAACTGTCCATTGCAAACATCCATCACAGTTTACAGACCGACTTCCTGCTTTCACTTTGACCTCTTCTGCTTGCCATAGTTGCATGGGCAGTTTTCCTGTACAATGAGGGATTATTACTAACATTTCAGGTGTGCTCACTTTTGATTTAACCTCCAAATAAAGTGGTTAAGATATTCTAGCTAAACTCTTGGTTTGCTTACAACCTGTCTCATCATCTGACTGCTTGTTTCTTGCAATGTCGGTAGCGATTATTTTGTTAAGTACAATGTTATGATAACTGAAACTGCTCAATAAATCCACTCAAAGACATTTGTTTGTTCATTGTCCACACTAATTCTGAGGAAGCTGGGCTTTCTCTTACTGCATAGAATAATACATGCAGCAGTGATACTGCAACAGTAGTAAGGCTTCATCCCCTTGGAAGAACAAGCTATTCACATTTCTTCATACATGAGTTGAGTGGGGAAGTTGAAGTTGAGCCCAGTAAGTTAACAAATGTCACTTCCGACAGCCATATATACAGATGCTCCCAATAAACTTGAAAAAGGGGTATTCATCAACAAAGAAGCAGGGCACATTGGTCGCAGGTCATGAGTCATTTCAACAATAACTGATAGAAATGATGGACAAAACCTGGAAAACCATTTAAAATAATAAAATAATAAATCAGATTTTTTTTTGGCACATAATGTAAACAAAGAGGCCACCCTGAAAATCATTTCAAAATGTTTGAAAAATAGCAGTTTTTTTTAATCAGCTTGTAGTTTGACCTTATGGACCTTTCCAATTTTGAGGACGAAGAAACAAGCCTCCTGACACCCTTTGATTATATGCAGGAACCTCCAGCGGAGCTGCTTAGTGACCAACAGTACATGACTGCAGTTGTAGTGGGCAGCTCCCAGTGGCCAACAATAGTAGCTGTACTCTCCTGGCACCCCCCCCAGTAGCTGTGAAACCCAGCAACAGAGGTTAATGGTATTTTCCCTGCAGTTCACACTGAGAGCTTGAGTGGTGTTAGTAATTACACATGGTGCTTATACGCACTGACACAGACCCAGAAACACACATATATGTTTACACACACAAAGATGCACAGTACCGAAATAAACACACACTCCCACAGTCTCTCTCTCACACGCACACACACATGCCTATGCACACAAGCCAGTGGAAAAGGTAGCCAAAGACATACAGTTGCAAATGCAGAGGCTTTTCCCTTGGTGAATCCCCAGAACACAATCACAGACTGTCTCTCACACACAAACACACTCACATTAACTGACACACTGCTGGATGCCGTGATCACTCCGGGTGTGTATTGATTTGCTGTCGCTCATGGTGGAGACGCGATGTGTAAATTGGCTGCTTGTCACTGTTATGAGGCATTAGCCTGCTGGTCAGGAGATATGCTGCCCTGCCAGATTATAACACAGCAGCCAAACACACACACCAGCCTGGCCACACACAGCCGGAGTGGCCTACCGTATGCTGAGGAAGTTTTATTTTATCATGACATCTATTGGTGATTGTGACTGAGCTTTTAAGGTTTTTTTTTTTACACATTCAGCTTAGTACAGAAAGAATACTTGGAAAGAACTGATATGTTATTTTATGTAAATCACCAGAATTTAATGCAGAGGGTAAGTCACAGTCATGCCCACCATCAGAAATTGGGGAACTAGGAGGAATAGGTGATTTCTCTCGTAACGCTAACTCTTTTAGCGCATTAGCTAACTTCGTTAGCTAGTTGTATGGCCAGAGACCATAACATAGAGGAAACTGTTGAAGTGTCGTGTCCCTTTCTACAATTGCCATAGTTGCAGTGGCAGTTGTAGAAAGGGAGAGGGAACTTCAACAGTGTTGTTAGTCAGGTGTGTGCGTGTCTGGCCATTCCACCGCAGGTAATGCTGTCAGATTGTCCATCCATTGGGTGAGTGTGTACGGGTCAACCAATCTGGTCCCATTGGTTAATGTTAACTTTTTCAGGTAACACTCGCAGTCCCGGAGAGTGAGTGACCGTACATATTCAGAGAAACTTGTCTTTTCTTCAGCCATTGTTAAAAAACAAGTCAACAATACTGTCTAGCTAGCGTTAGCTAATGTGTTCAGGGAATTATTCTGCCTCCACCTAAGCTCCACCCACACAAAAAACGTCATAATGTTTACTAACAGAAAAGGGGTCTATGGGTATACCAGGTTATCAAATTAATATTGTGATTTTATATTCATATTAATATATTAATATTAACAGGCTGCTATTGACCTGTTAAATAACTCTTTGTAAATCTATGTGTCTGTGTGTCAATTGGTGTATGTACATTGTTGATATTGATTGTATTGTCTGCTGGCTGTGCACCAAATTGCCCCTCGGGGATAATAAAGATTACCTTTGACCTTTGACCTTTGATTATTTACATTCCAATATAGTTGATGTAGTCCATAGCATTCTGGGTAGCTCTTTGTAAGATCACGTGCTGCTCCTCATTCTGAGGAACTATTCACTAAAACTATTCACTCTTGTGCATTTGGTCTGAAAACTTGTTTGTGATGTGCCAGCTTCCTTGTATATGCAAGAATATACATATACTTATATTATCTTACACATATATTGATTACTATTCCTATTCTATTTAAACTCATTTTAATGCACAAATTGAAGGAACTGGCGGAATTACATTTGGCTGTGATTGTTCCTTATGATTACATATGACAAATAAACATGATTGATTGATTGATTGATTGATGACAACATAATTGACAGCTGGTTGGCTCAGACTGGTATAGCATCATGCTAATGATGTAAATTCCAAGTTCTTCATTAAACACTGTTGGCTGATCAGAGGTTCCTTCAGACTATCAAAGCTAATACATTTGATACAATTGTGGAGTTACTGAGCATTTGATCAATATTCTGAGGTAAAATGAAGACAGTATTGTAAAAGTTGTGGTTAGCAAATGTATGCATTAAAGGATAAATTAATCCATACTACATGTTAAACAGAAGTGATCCATTCACATACACATTAACAGGTGTTTAGTAAAGGCATCTCAGTTTGAGTGAAAACTGAAAGAAATTATTCTTTATTAGATAAAATGAAATCAGTATTCAGCTGTAACCATATTTATTCGCTCTTTCTCAGTTTAAGCTTCTACAGAATCGATTTGACAGCTCAAAATTTTCCAACAGTTGAGTCATTTCCTTATCACGCTTCATTGTTGTCTGCTGTGGGCTTTTTTCTCTCTCTACTGCTCATTTGAGTGGCTGATCGCTGGGAAATAATGAGGGCTAATGGTTTGTGTAAATGACTGAGTGAATGTGGGAACAAAAGCTACATTCAGACTGCAGGCAAAAGTGGCCCGAATCTGATTTTGTATTTTTTTGCTCTGATGTGACTCAGATCTGCAGTGTGAAAATCACAAATCACATGGAATCTGATCTTTTCAGTTTTGATTTCGGCCACTTTGGCCTTGTTCACACTGCCAGCCCAAATCCTTTGTTTTTTTTGGCATATCCAGATTGTATCCAGATTGATTTTAGGCCGCTCAAATTGGATTTCAAAGTGTCTTTTGTGTCACTTGCAACGCCACACACACAACCAGCCTCCTTCGTCGCTCCACACAAACTCAGTGACAGAGGAAGCTGGTTCTGCACACTGACTTGACAGCGCGATTGTTTGGAGGGCAGGATGATAGATCTCCATTTCTCATGCTTCCGCCTTGGAACCATGAGTGTCACCAGCTACTGACGCCTACGTTGTTATCACAGCCACTCATGCAGATAGGTTGGTGATGTCTGGACACGCAAATCCAATCTGATCACTTTCAAATAACAGTGTGGACAGTCTGTCTTAAAGATTTGATTTGAGAGTCTGCAGTCTGAACAAAGCCTTACGTATGTGTTCCTAAATCAGATACAGGTCAGATTTTTTGCAATGCGACCTCAGCCTGAACAGTTATATCGAAATTCATGTGACTTTTACGTCGACATTCGTCACAATTGCGCTAGCAGGAATCACTCTGTTAATACAAACACACCTCCGCACAGAAGTAGCAGCCATTGCTCCACAAGAAGTAATTAAAAACTTGGCTCTCTTTCTCCTTGTCCTCGTTATCATGTTCTCATGAATCCGCTGACTTCCACTGCACATCAACTTATAAATGAAACCGTAAATGCAGACTTCTGTGGCCTCCATGTTTACTCTTGTAGACAGTGTGCTGCATGTGACATCTTTGTTATTGTTCTTTTGCGTATGCAGGTCAGTTCAGGACCATGACCAGTTCACACTAGAATCTGATATTGGCCTCATTTAAAAAACAATATGAGAAATAAATCCGAAATGAGCACTAAGGCTTGCAATGTGAACGGAGCTGTCTGTTTGGTACCTTTAGGGACATAACTTTAAAGAACACTGTAATGATTAGAGATTACAGAAAACCATCATTTTAGCTATTTAGTTATGACTCTTAATTAGTCTGATGCTAGAAATATTGATGTGGTTGCTGTGTAAGAGTTGACGATTTCCTGGGAAGTTCAAAGATAAATCAATTTGATCAAACTAGAATACATACACTATGCACTGTGTCAGTCTTGACGGCTGGAAGTGACAGGCCAAACATTTGCTTGTCTTATAAAAAATGACAACTGTAAAATAAACATATTCGCTTCCAGTTTATGTTCCAGCAAAAGAAACTCGGGTTTTGGCGTGGACAATAGTGGCTGGTGAGGGATCAAAGACAAAGTGAAAGTAATAGAGAGTGAAATGAAAAGAAAACTGTGTGAGTCAGAAGATAGTGACAAGCGATGACTGCGGTGTCCATTAGAGCATACAGTATTTTCCTCTTTCAGACAAAAGCAATCTATAGTGTCCATCACACTGGAAGGCAGAACCCGCATCTGACAACGTTTACAATTAATGTGCTGCTATAGTGCAGCTCTCGATCCGTCTCCTGTAAATAGCTGGCATGTGGAGAGCTCCTCAGCAGATGTGATACAAGAATTCATTAGCGTCCTCTGTTCCTCATACTTGTCCCCAGAAAGCCATTATCCACCAAGCTGAGCTTAAGGAGATTCCAAAAATAAAGAGAAAAAAAAAATCCAGTCCCTGCTTCAAAACACATTCTGGTTCTTTTTTTTTTTGTTCAAAAGAGCAACGTTTCACTATTATGTTTTACAATTTCACTAACTGGCTGTGACTCATTTGCAGCAGGTCACGACATTCAACAACAAAAAGTGCCCAAATGTTTTTGAGAGTGTGACATTTACATCTCTGCACTCAGACCATGAAATGCACAGCCTTTTTATCTAGAGCTGCAGTCAAAGCCAGCCTAGGTTGTGTTCACCCCTGACCCATCTGGTGTGCTTTAAACAAACTGTAGTGCATTTGCCTGTTTAGTCCAGTACCTATAGCTGCAGAGAATGATGCCAATCAAAGTGGATGTTTAGTGGAGGCCAACCAGTCCACTCACAAATCTACATTGATACGGTTTACTTGTAGTGACAACATAACATGTTAAGATTCACATTCTAAGTTAGCATTCAACAATTTGGAAAATACGTTTCTTCTTCTTTTATTTTAAATTTTTTCTAGAGGGTATGAAGGTGAGCACAATCTCATGTCTAAGATGGTATTGGGTTACCCTAGCTTAGCATAAAGACTGGAAACAGCCTGGCTCTGCCCAAGTGAAAAAAATGCCTATTGTAAAGCACACTAATTCACTCCCTCTTATCAAATAGTGCACGATATTTACTGTCCACCATTTTATTTGAGTATCTGAATTCCGAGTGAATTTATACACTATATAGTGCCCTCAAAAATTCCACAATGGAACAAAAAGTAGTGTACATGGCATGTACTTTCAATTTCACAATGCAATGCATTATACTCATTTTAAAATAGAATTGTGCCACATATGTCAGTGATGACACAAAATTATAATAATAATTGTCTTAAATCTAAAGTTACTGCTCACTATTGACTGTCTATTGTATATAGGGAATGATGACTGAGTAAACTAGAGAGTGATTTCAGACAGTCATAGTCTTGTCATCACAGTGAGGTTTTGTACCATCATACTTGTAGAAATATCTATGCCAAATCAATCAAATCAAACTGTAGCCTGAGATGCTGCACAGAAGTATAATAATTCTAATAATAATAATTCTAATACATAACTCCCTTAAAACCACAAATTGTCATTTTCACATTTCTTTTTGTGTATGGATTAAACAAACTAGATATAATGAGTTAATTATTGAGCTTTAGATGTGTTGGTAGGCATTTGACAGAACCAGGCTGTTTCCATGATTTGTGCTAAGCTAGGCTAACCACATCCTGAGCAGCTTCATACATGGCATACATAAGATTGATAAAGGTCTTCAATCAGAAAGTAAGCAAATAAAATCAAAACAGTGACTCATCGCTCTCCATTGACTTTGTATTGTGTGAACGTGCCTCCTTGTCATTTCGGTCTGCTAGGAAACAACATAAACGCGCCTAAAAGCTGCTGTGTGCTGGGATGCACTACCAACAGGACAAAAAGGACATATTAACATGAATGGGCAACATATGGACTGCACCAGTTTTCTTTAGAAATGTGTTATTTTCCCACAAACAAAAATATATGCTTTAATAATTATGATGTATTACAACAAATTTTAGCCAAACAAATCCCAAAATTTTGGCTGCTATGACCTAAAAGAATACAAATGAATTTAATGTTTCTGAATAAATGTAATAGCTTGATAACACTGCTCATAAAAATCTAAATTTAAAACATTTATTTGAATATTTCCAACAACAGTGACTTTAGGTTTTCTGCTTTATAGCTAAACATGTCATGTAGGTTCACTATATAGAACGCAGAGATACTGAAACTAAAGTTCTTTCCTGACTTTGGGTTCAGTATGTAAGACAAAATAATCTCAATGTAAGGTCCACTTACTAGCTTTTTCTGAGCTTTCAACTGCATCTCATGGCTGGTTGAAAGCTCAGAAAAAGTTGAGTTGAGACTATTTTGTCAATTAATACTGTAATTGATTTCCTCATTTAACTCTCAGTAAAACAGCAAATAAGAGTATCCTGCTCCTTTAAGAAGTGTGTTTTGAGTAATGTCAGCAGCTGAGACCAAAGCTACTAAGTAGGGATTTGACATGTAAGGAAATAAACATGTTTCAAACTCATTTTCAAAATATGACACTGAAAAATTCCAGTCAAAACCATTTTGGATACAATTTTTAGTTGATTTCAGACATATTAATGTGCAAGGTCCTGAAAATGCAAATGCAGTTATGAACAGCTATCTCAGCTTGCCTTTCTGTGTTATTTATGCAGATTATTTTTAACACTGGTGCATGGCTGTTGGATCAACACCTTTCAGCTTTAAAATGTTTGCTGGAAAAGGTTCTTGCAGATGTGAAGAAGAAATTAATTAATAAAACAGTCTGAAAATAAAGATTTTCTGTCCAAAGTTAAGGCTGAAGTAAACATGACTGCCTGAATGGTGCACACAAACACACCAGACAAACACATTCTGAGGAAACTGCAGTAGCTTGCCAGTGCAGCGGGATGCCATCTGCTCAATTGCAAGACTGTCCATCACCTAGGAACAGCCAATCAAGCAGCTCGACTGTGACGAGGCGACACCCTGGAGCCTGCAGTAGCAGATGGAGGAGAACAGCCCTAAAAAGACGGCACTGAAATGCACTCAGTCCTTCATCTACAGCAACATACTGTACATTAAGCAGCATGACGACACACTACAGCTCCACTCTGGCCCATCTGGGCTGTCAAAACTGGACTGAGTAGCGTAGGTACGGATATACAGTAAGAATTGTTGCATGTGTGCTGTGTGATGCATAAGGTACACATGTCCATGCACACGTCAGTCAAACATAATCCAGTTTGAGTGACTACATGTTGTTGAAATGATACTTTAAAATATCACTGATGGGGAAACCTAAACTTAGTTGGTGAGAGACATTTGGACCAGATTCCACAAAGCAGCCTGCATGCATCAGGAGACATAGAATTCTTGTCAGATGGTGTGTCAATCATTCAATCTGTCTCTTCTGTTCAGGTAGGCACAACAACATCATCTGCACTCACCACCAACACCGGAGTACCGCAGGGTTGTGTGCTGGGCCCGTTTATCTACACGCTGTACACCAATGACTGCACAAGCCCCTCACCCACCACCACTTACCTCAAATACTCTGACAACACTGCCATTCTTGCTTTTCTGACAGATAACCATTCTGTTCTGGACTATTACAACACTGTTGCACACTTCACCCAGTGGTGTGAGCGTAACCACCTTCATCTCAATGTCAGGAAAACAAAAGAAATAGTAATAGGTCTCATCCTCATCAATAACTAAACAACTGAAATGGTTGACAGTTTCAAATATCTCAGACTCACACTGGAAAATAAACTGAGCTTTGACCAGCATACAAAGGACATTCCAAAAAGAATCCATCAAAGACTATCAGCCATCCATAAACTCAAAGGGATCTATGCCACCCCCCATCTCCTCCTATTGTTGTACCAAAGTATTGTTCAACCCATCCTGCTCTATTGCTCCACCAGTTTCCTCAACATGCTCTCTGCCACAAACTGGGTCAAACTCATACACATAACCAACACTGCTGCCAAGATAATAGGTCTCCCTACACATAACCTCTCAGAGCTCAATTGTAAGACCATCAGATGCAGTGCAAATACAACACACCCACTCAATCGCCATTTCACTATACGGCCCTCTGGGTGCAGGTACAGGTCCCTGAGGTGATGGAGGGCTCACTTTGACAAAAGCCTGGTACCCTGGTACCTGGTACTGTCTGTCATTGTTGATTTTCCCTGTGATGTACAGTGCTGTGAAAAATATGTCCCCCCAGGGGACAATAAAGTTTAACTAACTAACTAATCCCAAACACAAAACGACTACAAAGAGACACAGTCTCGCTGTTATGTAGAAAAGGCGGGGGGCCTTTTACATGTCTGTGCCCAGGGGCCCATTGTTTCATAATCTGTCCATGGATGAGCCCTTTCAATTTTGGACAGCATGCGCTTACCTCAGACAAAATCAACTGAATACACAACGCCGTATCGAATTCAGGGTTGCCAACTTTGGGTACCTGGCTGGAGTGAGATTTTGATGCCATGGCCCATGGGCTTAATCACGCGCACTTTATCACGTGCACATATTTGGACTCAATTCACCATCAGGGTTTAAAAAAGTATGCACCTTACACATGTGGTGGAAGCGGGGCCTTATATTGTAAGATTTAAGGATATAGCCTGACTAAGCCACTTCCACCCTGGGAAATACTCACAATTTCACAATATTAGACAAACACTAACCCAGTAAAGGGCACACAGGTTCATTCACTAATGAAAGTCAAACACGGTCAGAACTACTCCAATATCAGAACTACACCGTTTTATTGAATGTTCACAAGTNGCCTAGCAAGAACCAGAAATAAACAAAAAGAAACAAAAGAACACAGGAACCCTATCCTACTCCAGACACATATTGATATAGCCAATACATGAACACACACACAGACAAATCTACACATGACCACACATACTCACTTAGCCACATCTATACATGAATACTCTTTCACTCACTCAGCCAAATATGAACACTCATTCACTCACTGACTTGCTTGATCGCCTTCTGGGCTCCGCACAGGGTTTTCTGCCAGAACAGCTGTCCGATCAACACACGATAAGCATCGCACACATATCGCGGACCAAACAGAGTAAGAGCCCACACTCTTAGAATGGGGGTTAGACTACGTAACCAACGGTACGTCCGTTCGCCAGTTCATCTCGGTTGCTGTCGCGGTGTTTTGGCGTGAGAATTGTTTCAGCAGCGTGAGCGCGTGAGACAGAAAATGAAAGCATGTGAGTTGGCAACCCTGATCTAATTATCTAGTTGGAATATTAGATTAGATTTACAGTTTGGGACAAACAATTTTTTGTATTTTGAGAACTGTCATTCTTGAGAAACTTCATTCATTTCAGTTTAAATAAATAATTCATAGACCATACCGGACCAAGAGTAAAATCATGCAACAACATTTTATCTGCTCAACAAAAAGAAGAAACCCATCAGACCACATTCTGAAAACTGCATTTTAATACAATACATATATTTAAGACATAAGATCCATAATTTGTACACACTGGCAGAACCTTTCCTCTGATGCTGCTCTTGAATAGGGTCTTTCAAGATCCACTAGTGTTTATTTAGAAAAGGGGCGCAAATTTAAACGATTGTCTGGTAAAAGCAGATGTATCTGGAAGCAGTAATTTCTTTATTTAAGTGAGTTTTTCAAGCACATCCTGCACATCATCCAAAAATATGCTGTGTACTGATCATTCCATAAGTACTGGGGTTAATTAAAACTTGATGCAGATTTAAAATGAGAGTCAATGAGCATCAGATTTTGAGTGACAGCTCAGCAGACGTTCAGTGCAGCAAGATCAGTTTCGGTTTTGGCAGACACAGCTGGGCATTCATTACCCACTAGCTAACTTTACTGGATTCCTAAGTTAATTGATAATGTGTAAATGATCATATACAGTATGTTGTCTGTGCTGAACTAGACGTTTTGTTGTTTTGTTGTGTTAAGTCAGAAGTGAAGCTAACTTTGTCTGGGGCACTGAGCTGTCACGAATTAGCCAACGGTTACGCTCCCCTGAAAAAAACCTGGCCACGAAAGAGGTTTGTGTCGGAGCTGCAAACAAAAAGTCCGGCAGTGCAAACGAGAGAGCTGGTAGCGTAACCATGAAGCTGACAGGAAGAGCAAAAGCCTGTGAGAGAGAAGCAGAGGCAACTGTAAGCAAAAGGACATATTATCAAAAAGTAAAAAAACAATAGTTTACACCATTACACAAATAATTTGTTTCCAAGTTATGTTTTACTGACATTATTTTTGCTTCATTGAGATTTATTCTCTCTCAAATGTTTATTTGATATTCAATAAGTTTTGTTAGATTTTTTTACACAAATCTGATTCCATATGATATTGCCTCACCAGTTGAAAGATTTTTGATAGAATTTGGACATAAAAAGGAAGATTTGAAATGTAGCGGTGTTGAGAAAACAGGAATGAGTCACAGAGGTGGTCTATTGAAAAGTGAATGCTTCAGGATAGGTAAATACCCTTAGAACCTTACACTCCTATGGCCTCAGTGAACAACACGATCCAGTGGCCTTTCTGTAACTTCTGACTTCTCCCTATTGAGTGCGACAAAAAGAAGCTAATGTTGGCTCAAAACACAGGCCTTGCTTCATAATGTGATGTAGTTCTTGTGTTCGTTAATGCTAGTGAGGAAGCACAGTGATTTGAAACATGTTTAATCTGTGTTTCAGCTCTGTTTCAACTGTGCCCTGCCTGTGGGTATGCTGTGTAAATCCAGTTGTTCTGTCACCTCTCCAGCTGACTCACCGCTGTCTTCCTCATCAAATCCCATAAACAAGGGAAGCCAGGGATTAGTCCCAGCTAAATACCCTAAGCTCATTTGATAATCACGGCTTCTCCCCAATCTCTGCTAATTAACAATGGATGTGACGAAATTAATCTACGTGAATGGCTGCGAGTATCCATCGGTGTTATCAGCATCACATGAGTGAATTTTGTTCCTGCATTTCATGGCCTTTGTGGCATGAAACTGTTTTGATCTAATTCCAGCATACTGATATGCAGTATAGATAAATGTAAAAAATAGATAAATAACCAGAGGGTAAATGTGTGTTTTTGGCTAATCCAATTAATTAAACACCAGAAAAATCAATGCACGTCATCACACTGATTCAAAGTCCCATATTGCTATAAAACAGTCTTGCTCATTTATTTGGAACATTGCCATAATGGTCTAGTGCAACCAGAGATTCAACTGAAAGAGACTTTCACATGAATATGAGCTGCACATGATTTATTGAGGTACGTTTTGGAACAGACTCAGACTCCATGGACTATGTAGAGCTGATAGGAAGTGCAGAGTTGGTGATAATTCTCTCTGGTTCATCACTATGAGTGACCTCTTTAACATACAAGTAGCCATGTGAGCCATTATAATATAAAATATATATAATATAAAAATATTGATTATAGCCACTTTAAGTACACTTCCAATATTAAAGGAAGAGCAACCTCGGTTTAAACACTGTAGCAAATGTTGCCCAACCTGAATATAATTATTAATTCTTATTCTTTATTCAAATCCCAGTTTGTGGAAGTTTGATGAAGACACAGATCAGAAAAAGTAGTAAATATCACAACAGAAGCAAAAACACATAAGCACCAGCACTATAGAAAAGACTAACACTAAAACAAAGGACTCATTCTATCTAATACATAAAGCTGTGCAAAGGATTTGCCAAATCATTTGATCATGGCCATATCATGAAATCACCTCCAAATGAGCTCAGTAGTCACGGAGTAATTTGTATACCTGAAGCCTGTCTGATCATCTTGCAGTATTCACAGGTTACACTTGACCTTGAGTTAGAAAAAACATCCCAGTTGGTAGTATCCTCCGCTGATCTACTGATGAACTTGTATAAACCTTTAATGGATCCAATAATAATTGTCATTATTTATAGATTGAGAAATTCCTGCAATATTTTTTGTGCCCAATTATATAAAGTAGTCTGAAATGTATTGAATTCATCTTTATGCTCATGCCATTATATAAACATGTTCATAAGTTATTCATTTTCTATGGTTAAGATGTAATTACAATCAGGAGAAAAAAACAGCAACAAAAAAAACACCATATAATTCATTAAGTCACAAAAACACACAAATAAATCATTACAAACTTGGCGAAATAGGAGCTAATAATACTGAAGTAAGAGGAGAGGCAGAGAAAAAGTGTTATCCAGATTTCTGCAGAAGCCCTGTGTAACAGAATCCACTTCATTTCAATTGGAGCTGAGAGTGATAAACAATCTGAATAATGTTCCTGAAGTGGTCTAATCTCTTTAGGACAGAGAGAGCTGGAGGATGGAGGGCAAGACGGGTGAAGAGGATTGTTAATTTCATCAAAATGGTGGCTTGAGGAGTGGAGATTCAACCCACAGGGAAAAAACTCTCCTTCCTCTTTTATCCTGTTACATATTACACTGTCTCCCACTGCTCAGCCTAATGCTTAAACTCAATTATTCCTCCCACAGTTAGACAAACAGCCACGTCGGCTAGGGAGAGTGTTCACACTGTCCCTGGGTTTATTTGTACCAGCAGTGCATTGCTATTTGGGGCCAATATTAGCCTTTTATTAAATTTGGTCCAGTCAGTCATCCACCTTAGATATGATATATATGATGCAGTTTATTTGGTTATGTATCTGATGATAAATTAACAAGCATTGACTATCTGGGAAGTTTTTCTTAACTGATTTGATGAGTGATTTGGATAGAATGACATAGTAAGTTACTTGAATATGTTTCTAAAGAAGTAAGTGTCTCAGGGTCTAAGTAAGAATAAGATGGATCAGCAGATCGACAGATGGATTGCTGCAGCGTCGACAAGGATGCCAGTGTTGTACCGAACTTTCATGGTGAAGATGGAGCTGAACCTGGAGGTAAAGATGGAGCTGAGCCTGAAGGCGAAGCTCTCGTTTTACTATTCAATCTACATTGCAACCCTCACCCATGGTCGTGAGCTTTGGGTAGTGAATGAAAGAATGTGATTGAGGCTACAAGCCAAAATGTAATTCCTACATAGGGTGGCTGGGGTCATCCTCAGGGATAGGGTGAGGAGATCAAACACTCAAAAGTGGTTCAGAATTGAACCGCAGTTTCTTTGCATCGAAAGTAGTCGGTTGAGGTGGTTCAATTACCCGGATCTTCCACTTAGCTTCAACATTGTGAGGCCCATAGAGCAAGCGCACTAGCGCTTCCTTTAGCCCCGCCTCCCAACCGCTATAGAGACAGAGTGCAACTCGTCACACTCTGAAAACCACGCCCACCGGAGGGGAAAATAATTGGTGCCACAACATGCAACCAAGTGCTGAAACGCTAACAAAATGCCTGTAGCTAGCTAAAAACATTAGATTTCAGCATGTCAAAGGGCTATTTTAGCACCCTCTGTCTACCAGAGAGGACAAACTCAATATTGTTGGCCTATCTCAGTGTCCCTTCTCAGGCTAAGCTACTGTAGTTAGCTAAGGCACTTGCAAACATAATACTGCATAGCTTTCTGATTTAGTCACATTCCACTACACAAGTTACATACTGTCAAAATGCTTTAGCTTAACTTACAGCAATATAGTTAGCCTAAAACTGACATTTGGACTTACACATTACGGATTTGCACACATAGGCATACTGAGTGTCAGGATCCCACAGTTTTCCCATTTGCTTTTTTCCATTTCCCTTTGCTGATGCCTCACGTCTGTATCCACTTTTGTCTTCTTAAAGGTTCAGTTCTTCGGTTCGGCACCTTATGTCAAGGTTGGCACAGTAGGCTATGCCAATGTGCATCAAGTTGATTACAAGAAGTTGTAATTACACGATTTGGCCACTATGTCAAATTGGCTTCAAAGCCTGGCGCACTTCCTGGGGGCTTGGTTGCCTGCTTGTGAAGCATGGATGTTTTTTAGAACATCCATGTTGTGAAGAGAAGGGGCGGCAGCGGCAGCATGGCTAAACGTCCTTCAGATGAAAGGCATGTGTGGTCGCAATTTGTGGTATCACAGTCTGTGAGTCAGTTTAATCTATTCATCCGGTGTTTCATGTGTGGTCATCTTCCTTTTCATTCTAGTCTTTCATTTTCCACATTTTTATGTAATCATGACATTTTCATATTCCTTTGTCTCTCACCAATAATCAACTGATCTTCCTCTTCTAGTAAGCCTAGATTATATTTTTCAGGATGTTGCTGTTTTTTGTCATCTAACGGGTGGTGTGAATAATTTAGCAGTCATGAAATTTTCACCCGCCTCCTCCTCCGTGGTAACAAGAAAAGCCACTCTGTGCTCAGGATACAAAGTCACAATTTATTCAGGAGGAGATGCCACATGACCGAGGAACACAGTGAGATTTGGAGCTGGACAGAAGGACACAGCCCTGACATCACCCATTCATCAGTACTGAGCAGTGTGTTTTCATTAGCAAAGTCAAAGCTGTGTAGCATGCTGACTCCCAGTAGCAGGTTGCTGAGTGACTGGGAGTCCAGCAGGGATTATTGAGGTTCCCCACAGGAATACAAGCAGCTGTTTCAAGTGAATGAAAAACGGGAGACTGAAATCAGTTTACTCTTTTTAGCAAATGTAACCTTCCATCATGCTTGTTGTGAAGGCTAGATGTATTTTGTGGGGTGACAGACAGACAGTCGCATAGCATGATTCTTACATTTCTGTCCACTGTGACGCCTCAGATTTAAAAAACAATTAAATAAAAGCAGAGAGAGAGCAGAATCATCACAGCTTTGATTATTCTTGTCTTCCCTGCCCCATAGCACAAAATGACCACATTATATCTAACAGGGTTGACAAAAGGGGCATGATCAATACCAGTGACTCAACAATGATTTGATGAGATTTCTGGTTGTTCAAAACTCACTTTGCAGCCGATAATCTGAGTATGGTAAATGTACAGCTGGCATAACTAGAGGCGAAATAGGTATTGCCTTAGGCCAAAGCAGCCACAGGGGACTAAGAATATCTAATAATATGCATATGGCCATCTACATAGGATTTGAAAAACAAAACAAGCCCATACTGTTTGTGAAATATGTGTTTCAGTATGACGCAAAATTTGCAAAGTTTGTGCGTGTTATTTTTCCATGGGAGAGTAATTCCCTTCTCGGCATTGTAGCTGACAGCGTATGATGCACTTCTACACCCGTGTCTATAGGCCTTTTTCACAGCAGCCATTCGACTTGTCATAGTAGTAGGAAAACTCATAACATTAACGATGGCTCTGTTCTGTTCAGTCGTCCCAGGCAGCCATGACAGTGTGACAGTGAGCCAGCATGCTCAATACCAGGATCCTGAAACTGAAGTAACTACACGGAATTCAACCATCATTCATTTTATTCTTAACACCTGCCACCATGCTTTTACAGAATTCAAGAACATATTTTCAAACAAAGGTAGCACCTTTAACTATTGCTGTTTGAGAACAAATGTTCTACCTTCAATCATTTGTCCATTTCCACTATGAAGTCAATTAATGATTACACTTCATTTAAAGCCTATTTTTAACTTGCACTTACAAAAGATGTCAAACAAATGCAGCCCTGTTGATGGTGTTGTAATTCTTAATAGGCACAATAACATATATATTACTTATTGTTGCTTTAAAGCAATAAAAACATGATTGATTGTCACTTATGAGTGACTTCTCTGTAACTTAACTTTTCAAACTGGTAACATTTGTCAACTTTTTAAAGTCTGCATGTACAGCACATGATGCATTCCTACACCATGGTACAAAAATAAAAAGTAAACTTTTTAAATTGATAGAGAACAGCATAATTGATGCATTGTACAGTCCCGCCAAAAGCTGTGGCAAATGTGGTACATTTTGAGAACGAGTGATGCTAATTAGCTTTTAACTATGCTGTTTTTCATGTGTATTTTGTATGATTTGTGTGTTGCTTGTAATATGTATTCTGTGTAATACATATGATGATGTGTATGGTGGCTGGTTTTGATGTGTGAATTTTTATCTTTTTTCCTATGGCTTCGTGTGTGAAATTAAGTAGATTGATTGAACTCTTCTCATGCATCATTCATAGAGATAATTAATGAGAGTGCATCTTCACTCAGCTGACCTTGTCTGGAAATAAATAAATATCAGAATAAATGCTGTAAAAATGGTGTACCACCAAGGTGAATGGATAAAAGTGGTGACAAGAAGAGGAATTGAACTAGTCAACATATTATATTTCTTGTCATGTCATATCTTAACAACTACTCACTTTATTGAATTTATTTCAGTTCTTTTAATAAATGTGGGCCAATGTATTTCTGCACTGTAAAAGCACTGTAACTGTATTTCTGGTCTATTATCTATTGTTATTATTTTATCTTTGTTGTATTTTAATTGATTTTCTTTTCTTTTCATTGTGTTTTTAAATGTTGTTCTAATGCAATTATTCACCTTAATCAAATCTCTGTCTCTGTATTTGAAAGGTGCTATATAAATAAACTAGCCTTGCCTTGCCTTACTGTACAGATAGACATACATTTTGTACAAATATTCACAATCCCCAGAGGATGAATCCTAAAGTTTTCAGAAACTACTCATTAAAACAACAGCATTAACAGTTTATTCAAACACTTAAAGCTGCTGTAATTAACAGTTGTATATTAACAATGGATTAAATGACTATGTGTAACGTGTGGGAGAAGTATCATCAATTCTGCAGTCCCCCTCAGCTCTACTGAGCTTTTTAGTATCTTGGTTCAGCCTCACTGCTCATCAACATCAAAGTTAGTGACTAGCTGGTGAACATTCATCAGCTAAAGAAACACAGACCAAAACAGAGCTAAAAGAGAGGGAATATTGGACTTAACATTCATCAGGTGGTCAGAAACACAACACCAAATTAATGCTAATGTTGCTCCATCCCTGATGGATGTGTAAATTAGCCACATTTTTACATTTGCCATATCAACTTTATAAGGTGATAATGTGTCCATGTTGTGTGACCTATGTTTTTGTTTTTGTCACAAGTGACCTCTTGTGGTCCAACAAATAATGACAGTTCTTGCTCACATTTTGATAGTGCCACAGAAAACCCTTAAGTGAAGGTTGGGGTGGATATGCATTGGAGATGCTGTTTGCATCCCATCAAAAATACCAAAAATAAACTTTAGTTTCTTCCAGCCATGACCATGATCTTTTCCGAATCTCAATCAAGAAGTTTTAGCTGTCTAAACCTAACCAAAAATGAATTGTATTGCTGGCAGGTCAGAAAATGCTCATATGAAACACTTTTGTAATAAATATTTGTATTTTGGAAGCCCCAAACAATTGACGTTGTCCTTTCAATGGGGTGCTGAACCAGAAAATGCTTATATAGTTGTTTTATCTTTTAGGGTGCAGGACTGGGTTGGTTTTAGATTTGTTTTAGGTTTTAGATTTTAGTGAGCCATGAATCTTCCTTTAGCACCATCCTCAGGTCAACATTTCCACTTGATACAAGAAATGTCCAAATGTAATTGGCAGATTGCTGTGAAAATTTGCTGAGGGAGTTTATTGATTTTTTGACCTCTTCAATTTGGACACCCTGTGACCTTTAGGTTTTAATTGCATGGTATTTTATCCTAAATGTTCTATATTCCAGCAAGTTCCACATTTCCAGCCCCGTCAACCATTTCAGACAACTGGGATGCGGCTGAAGATCCTGTAATGTTCTCACTTATATTAATCTTGTCTTAAATGTATTCCGCTGGGATAAGAGTTGAAAGCCTCAGAGACGCGCGGCACCAGAGAAGATCCAGAGATAGAGATGAGCCAGTGGCAGCCCAACGGCCAACCCTGATAAAGCCGCAGGACATTCAGCTGAGTTTCCTGTGACGCCAACTCTCACCGCAAAACCCCCAGAGGACAGCCGCAGAGCATCATTAAGTCCTGCCCGTTTCTAATCGCACAATCAATCACACAGCAGCAACAGTCTCCACACATGTGTGGCATGTCAGAGAACCTAACAAAGTACCTTTCGTCTCAGAAAGGAGGCATTTTCTTCAGGTTTCTCACACACGCTACTACACTGGAGGAGAAAATTCTCATATTTCACTAATGACTAGAAGTCAGTGAATGTCTTTTCTGCATGAAAAAAACTTGGAACGGAAATAAAGCTGTAACATTTTGAAAAAATGATGCCTAGATTTGGATCCACCTTGGAGGTTAATAACAAGTTTGAGCAAAATATTAACAAGTTTATCTCATGCCATATATTACTAGGGTAGCTTGTTTTAGAGTACAGGATTGTTTGGAATATGATTTGTTTATTTCTGTATATAATTACCCAATGAATCATTATGCAGGGACCAGACTACATGACATCTGCTCGCCTCAAGTCGTCTCAACAAAAAGACTTTTGCTGGGTTTGACAACTTCTACAATGTGTTCAGTGATGTTGACCAAATGGTAGGGGTCCAAGGTGCAGTCTGTAATGTCTCATCAAGTCAGTAATTGATGTCTTTACGATTACGATCTGACACAGTGAAAATATCAGTGTGTTCCCAGTATTAGTTACAGAAAAAAACGGAAAAAAAACACATTCTTCAGGGAACACACAGAAACAAAAAGATTTATTTTGGAATTGTCTGTATATTTTGTGGAGTAAACTCTTAGAAGATTTTTGTTAATCATATCTCCTGACTCTCATTAATTATTCTATTTAATCTCATTAGTCTGTAAGATATATTTTCTCTTTATTTAACTCTATGTTCTGTTTAGAGTTCTGGAGACCCTAGGCCATCTTTAACAGCTCATAAAACATACTTAACATTGTTTAACCAGCTTGATATTTGATGACTTTTGCAAAAAAAAAAAACAATTGAGAACCGCTAAAAAATATAACTTTGAATTGATGACATATTTCAGAAGCAACTCTGTCTGTGTTTGCTACAGAAAATACATTTGAAGGAAATTTAATGTTGCCCAGATTACATTTTCTATTAATATTATTACGAAACGGTGTTAATCAACATATCTGGCAACCATGACCAAGTGCCCTCACAGCACGGTGGTTCAGGTTTAACATAGAAAAAGTCCAAAGTGACGTCCAGCATGAGGCACAACCTCTTTACTTCATTAATATTTACGTAACTGAAACCACCATCTGCCATCCACCTTAATCGCCTCCCTATGATGTTTGTTTGGTAAATAAATGTAGAAAATGTAGCCTTACTTGAAAATAACTTTGCCATGGAACATAATCAGTAATTATGTTCTCCTGCAAAGTGCATTTTGGTAAAACAAATTAATAGTATAAAAACAAAATTTCAGATGCCCACAACAGAAAATAGCAAAGTTCTTTTTAGGGTGCATTTTATTGTGAATTGGAGGTAACTTCAATATTTTTTCTATTTACTGTTTTTAGTAAGGTCCAAAGGAAAAAAACATATCTTAAGGAAAAGTGTTATTATTGATACATAAAGCAGTGGGGTCTGGAATGCAATGCCAACAAAACAAGACGCTTACATGACCAAGACAGAAATTCTTGCATATTTATCTAATCAATTAAACATTTTAATGGCTACATTTGACATTAATAAATTCAAATTAGCAAATAATAAGCAGCAATTGCTTGTTAATGTCAACAATTTCCACTTTAGCTGAATGGAATTACAACTGTGTTTTGACTGCTTATTTCTTACTTGCAAATGCTTAAAAGTTTTATTATGTAAAAATGCTAATAACATCATATATGGTGTGAAAAGTAACATAGATGTGTGCTGACCCAGACTGAACTCACCACTTCACTGAAAATCCTCCCGCAGGAAGAACATGTGACACATACATGTAGACACACACATCCGTGCAAACACACACCCTTCACAGGTTAGCCCGGTTTATGGGGTGGAAAAGACCACTGGCTCCCTCTGCTGGTTGTACGGAGAGATGAAGACCCAGGAGGCAGGAGGCACATTTGGTTATGTCCAGGAGAGGACTGCAACCTTCAGCAGCTTTTTCTTGCTCTAAAGACCAACATGTGTTTGTTGAACAACATTTGTTCATGAGCTGTTAAGCTCATACTGCTATTAACCACATGGCTGAGTGACATTTTCTGAGAATGGAAAGACACTGCTTGGGAAAAATACTTGTATGTTTATAACACAAATTCTGTCACCTTCTCTCTCTTTCAGTCCTGACCACACACAAAAACAAGCACAACATTAATTTGAGACTGATCAGAGGGAGTCTCCAATGTGTGCCCATGGCTGTACAGCAGTGGAGGTTAATGAAAGGTTTTCTGAGGGGATGCTACAGGGAGGGAAGAAGAAGAAGTGTTGGGAAAGTAGAGAATGCATCCTTGGTGTGCACCACCAAAATATGCACAAAGCCTAATAAAGATTCACAGAATATTTGTGGGATGTAAGTAATCACGGTTGAGTAACAAGCACAAACACAAACCTGTGTGATTATCTGCTGATGACTGACGGTTGTTGCTGTTCTCTGACAGAGGAAAGTTACAAAGTGTGTTTCCAGCCACCTGTTTTTATGCGCATTTTCAGTTTGAGAAAATCTGAAAAAAACTCTAAATATCTCTAAAAAGTTTCTACGCTTGACTGAGGTGGAAAAGTCGGTGTATCAATAAAATGATGTGACAAAGTGCAAAGAAAGCAGACTTAGAGAATAAATCATGACATACATGAAGTATGTAACTTAAACATCCACTGAAGAGATGACAAATTGCAGCAGACAAAAACATCAGATCTGTGTGGAGGAGACTGTAACCTTTCTCAAATTAATACAAAAAACAAACATAAATGTCATATTTCCATCATGTTTTCTACATGGTTTTCGTCTTCTGCAAAGGTGTAATAGCACCCGACTGGAATATTAGTGCCACCGACTGTTTATCTCTATGCACTAAACTCCTAATATTCACATAATAGTAGTGGATGGAAACACAAATAAATCCGAATTTTCTTGTGCCAATGTTTTGGAAATTCACTTACAATGTAGACTACATTGGATGGACACTTTTACTACATTTATGCATGCTTGTCCCTTAAAAAATAATAATGCAAATATAACTTCCAACAGTTGATCATAAAATTCTTTAAAATAGACTGAGGAATCACATTGGACTGTTGGGTGCTGTTTTTAACTGGTTTTCCTCTTATCTTTCTGGCAGAGAGTTCTTTGTTGCAACTGACGATAACTTCTCCAAAATAACCTGTGGGGTTCCCCAAGGATCGATTTTAGGGCCATCTCTTTCCATAGTTATGCCGATGATACACAACTTTATGTGGCCGTGTCTCCTGATGACACAGGACCAATTGATTTCCTGTTTAAATGTATTTTAGATATTAATATCTGGATGTCACAAAAAACACATTTTAGTCGTAGTTTCTAAAGCTCAGAGAGAGACACTGGTCACAAAATTAAATTCCCTTGGACTTACCCCAAGCAAACAGGTCTTTGATTTGGATCTAAACTTTAAAGCTCATATGGGGTTTGTGACCAAATCTGCTTTTTATCACCTTAAAAATATTGCTAAAGTGCAACCATTTCTCTCTCTG
>LKNJ01004322.1:0-33349 GCA_002120245.1 Maccullochella peelii | reverse complement strand
TATATATATATATATAATACCTCTCAGTCGTGTGGCCTGAGAGGTGTGCAAACGCAAATACTACAAACTACAAATTTTAATATATTAAGAGGTACAGACCCAGATATACTGACGCAACACAACACTTGAACTTCATCACACTACAACACAGATTGCAACAATCTTCCTCCCTTTCAAACAAAATGATATATATAATATCTTGAAATTAACTCTCAGGCCCTTCACATCTGCTGAGATCCTACTGTACATGTAAGCGTCTCCAGAGATTTCCGACCCTTGAACACCCATCTCAGCCCACTCTACCTCTAATATAGCACATGGAGTCTAAGGGTAAACATTTGGAAGATGTAAAACCATTCTCTGTGGAAAAAATGGAATAGCAATCTTTTCCAGACTGATAACAATGGCATGAATAAAATGTGAAAAGAGGTCACTGGATGTAATGTTTCCTTACTGCCAAGAAAGAAGAAAGCTTTGGCAAGATGATTTCATCCTATCTGGAAAAATAGGTTTTCAAATGTAAGATCTTCACTAGTATATATAACCCTAAAATATTTTACGTGATAGGTCAGTAATTGTTTACCAGTGTAGACAGTTCAGCAGCACGTCACAAACACAACCAGAGTCACTACAATATAACAAACTTTGGCTGACAGCGTTTACAGAATGATGTGCAAGTTCAAGCCCATCTCACACATTATGGTTTAAGTATATGTATAAATGTATAATTCTACATACTATTAATAGAAAGATAAATAAAAACAATCAAATTCTGCAAAACTAAATCTGGGCCCAAACAGGTCTTTTCTCTATCTTGACCCAAACATAACAACCACTTTGAGGAGGATATGTCTTGTTAATTCAATGTCTATTTTGGCTCATTTGTGTTCTTCTCAATTTAGTTTTCTTTTTATTTTCTCTTTGGCTTTTGATGCAGGTAGACTGCGTTTGTAAAGTTATTTCACGTTCTCTGCATGTTTCCATCATACTGCTCATTTGTATTTTGGGCCCAAAGCAAAAGAACAAAGTGTTCATTATGATGTGCCAACAGCAATGCAAATACAGAAACAAAGCAAAGGTTAGATGGAATCCCATCAAAACAATATGATGAAAAATACGGTTTGCTGCAAAGTCAGAGAAGATGAGACTGCTGATTACCAGAGACAAGTCAAGCCTTGCTTCATGTTGGAAACCTGCAATGGCCGTCAGTCAGGCGGATGAAATGTAAATGCTTTCTGTCTTGGCATGCAGAGTGGTTGCTTTCATACATTATTCATGACACCACATTGACACGTGTGGCTGTTAAGAAAGCATTCATGGCTGGTTATACACATTCAGTGTTTCACAAATCTAAGAGTAATGTCTTGATCAACACTAGCGTAATATGACACCATTACAACCTGCTAATATCCAGATAATCTAGAGAAGGCAGGGAAAAATTAAATGCAGAAATGAATAAATAACTGTATATAACAACCACATGAGAATTAGGAAAAACATCCATTCTAGTCCACATCTACACTTCCCATGACCCAGTGATTCCCCCTCCTTGGAATGGCTTGATGGAAAATTCCAAGACAAGACTGTTCCTCTGCTCCAGGCATTTCATCTCACTACCACCCACCATAGCTGCCATCAGTCTACTCTACTCTAATTCCAATAAAAGTATGCTCTGAGATGTGATTTAAGACACAGCACTGACTTAGTGTGCCTGATTTCTTTAGGCTGTTTGTTTCAGAGCCCTGGGGCCCTGATGACAAGACTCCAGCGGCGCAAGACTGCAGCTGCAAGCGCACTGTGGGCCATTAGCCTCCTGTGGACTTATTAACACAGTCTGTCTCTTCAACCACCGACTGTTTGGTTCAGCTGAAGAATTCTTGCCTGCCTGCAATACAGGAAGCCTATAAGTTTAATTCTTGATCATGTAATAGCCTTTCAATCTCCGTCATATCACAGGAGAATAAACCACCTGTCCATTTAATTACAACATAGCACTGATGGTGCACTGGTACATTTTTTGCCTGCCTTGCAGAAGGTCCAGATTTGATTCTCAGCCAGATTTCAAGTTTGGCTGTAAAACTGAGGAAAACAGCCAAGTGCAGTCAGAATAGCCAAGTGGCAGCCGGTGTGCTGGCTGTGATTCCATGTTTGTTGCTTATTGAAATGCCTATCAGCTCACTTATGTTCTTCCAACTTGCTCTGAGATGTAAACTCTTCTATTCCATGTAGCTGCTTTCTTACAGTAAACAGTATATACTAGCTGCTTGAGCTTGATCCACCCTTCCAAGTAGAATCTCTCTCTCATTACAATATGCAGCCGAGTTTGAGTGTCATGGAATGTCTACACTTGACACAAGCTGTTAATAGCCCTACACACATTACAGGGCACCCCCCCATTAAATAAAACAGTTGGATGATCGTCTGATCAGAGATCTGTGTCCAGAGACTTGACATTACTTAGGATGATTTGTTCTCCAAAATCAAATCCTCTATATGTCCCATTCTCACACAATTCTCTACCTACCCTATTCTCTGCCCCAACCACCTTATTAGCAGTGTGGCTTTGGGGATGGCCAAGACGGTCTATCGGTTAGTTGGTCCACCATTTTGGTTCAGCCTGAAATATCTCAACAGCTATTGGATGGATTGGCAAAAAAAAAAGTACAGACATTCAGGTTTCCCAGAAAATGAATCCAAAGTACTCTGGTGATCCCCTGACTTTTGCACTAGCACCACAACAAGGTTGACATCTGTGTTTTTGAGTGACAACAACCATCGGATGGATTGCCTTGAAATTTGGTACACTCGTGTTCCCCACAAGATGATGTTATTTGATGATCTATTCACTTTTCATCTAGCGCCACCATTAGGTCAAAATTTCTGTTTGTCCAATACTTTGGTTAATGACCAAATACCTGTAAAACAAATCACATACCCATCAGCCTCAGCTGTACTTTGTGTTTAGTACTGATTAGCAAATATTAGCATGCTTATACTAAATGGTGAACATGGTAAATTTTGGTAAATATGGTAAATATTATACCTGCTAAATATTACCCTGTTAGCATTGTCACTGTGAGCATGTTAGCATGCTGGCGTTTGAATTTAGCTCAAAGCACCCCAGTACTTGAGTATAGAATCACAGAGCCGCTCGGGTGGCTTTAGACTCTAAGTCTTGTTAAATACTCTCTCTCCCTCACACTTTTTCTGTGTGTTCCACCATCATTTAAAACTCCTTTTTCATAAAGCCGGCTTTAGAGACACAAGCCTCTGCCAACTACACAGACCTAGCCCAGATCTCTTTAGGAAATAACACTCTGGTTTCCTTCCTGCCCACTGCACTAAGACAGCATTGGTCAGCGTGGCAATTAACTTTGACAGGGTAACTGACCATGACTCCAGTTATGCTTAACAACTTATGTAGCACCATGGACAGAGACAGTGCAGTAGTACAGCACAGAGCTTGGTTCAGTGCTGTTAAGACAAAACTCAGAGAAGATGGCTTTGCTCACTACAGTACATGAGCAGCATCAGCTTTGCTTCATAAGTTGATTATGTCCCAATTATGTTTCTTTCTTTCCCCCCACAGATTTCCCCATATCCTCTTGCTTATCCATCCTGAACAGTGTTGCAAGGAAAAATGTCTACAAACTCACTTTTAAAGTAACAAGCTAACCACAGCGAGCTCTCTAACAATTTTTTTTTTTTTTTAAGTTCAAAGTCTATAGTTACAGATCTGGAAATATCTTAAGAACTCGAAATACATTATAAGTTTATTCAACGTAAAATACATAGCTTCCTGTACTGCTTTGTGTACTCTACAGGCAAACTCTTACACAGCTTTTGTGCCAAAAAACCATCACCATTAAAAACTGAAAATGTAAATAGTAAAAACTAATGTACATATACAATATATTGTTGTATTTGCACTGTGATAATGTTGGGTAATTGGAGGGCATTAAAATCCGATCAGATGGTAGAAAGCAAAGCCACAGTTGACTCCAGGCCTGAACCATCTGATTCCATCATTTTGTCCGTCCTCTATTGCCTGCACTCACCCTGTCCTCTTTCTGTTCTGTATAATTGTTGGAACTTTGAAGTTATCTTCCATGAGGAAACTTACATACACTAATAAAAGACAAGACAAATGTTTCCCCAAATGGATTTCATTAAAAAAGCTGTTAGTACACTGAGTCTTCTCTTCCACAACAACAGATGGAAAGGCTTTAAAGGAAAATGTGATTTATGAGTTTGTTAAGTATCATTTATCATAACTCTTCTGTGTTCACTCCAGCAGGTTACCTTTCCAGTGCAGAGAATTGCAGTTTGTCATTGCAAAATGCAAAAAATAAAAACATGTTTTAAAAACATATATCTAAAAAGTTTTTAGTTTATCTGAATATCATCTGTGATCTTATTTATGGAATGGCATTGACCTGAAATGATGCTGCTCCTTTTAACTGGTTAAAGAACAACAGCAAACACTTCAAAGGACACCTTGCTTTTGTAAGAGAAAATAGGTAAAGGAAAAAAAAAAAGACTAGATAGTAGAAAGACAGAGAAGAATGTACAGCATAAGTTAGATTCATCAATACAGTCTACTGTGGTAATAAAAAAAACTCAGGAGACACCTGAGGGAGGAATGTGTTTCAGTCAGAATTACCTTTTAAATGTTCATCTTTGGCAGAAGCTCAACCATCAAAAGTTATTACATCTTAGGTTTGTCTCCTCAGAAAGCTTTGCTCGTCCACGTTTGGTGCTTTGAGCTAAATGCCAACATCAGCATACCGGTATGCTTGCAATGACTATGCTGACACGCTGATGTTCAGCAGGTATAATTATGACCATGTTCACCATCCTAGTTTAGTGTCTTAGCATTGCGAGCATTTGCTTATGAGCACTGAACACAACGTTCAGCTGAGGCTGATGGGAGCCCCTTAGTTTTGCAGGTATTTAATCATAAAATAATGTACAATATGCAAATTACAATTTTGTATTGAGAATGGCAATGGATTAAAAGTTAAAATATCTCCAAAGTTATTACAGCTCATCCTGAGGGGGACATGAATATCACCACATTTTATGGCAATCCATCCAATAGACATTTGATTCAAAGCCACACAAGCCATCCTCATAGTGGTGCTAGAGGAAAGTCCCTTGGCCACCAAAGTCAGTAGGATCCATCATAGAGACAGAGCACATTTAAATCATCGCTCTCTATTGACTTTGTATTGCGTGAAGGTGCCTCCTTGTATCTTCGGTCTGCTAGCAAACAACAGAAACATGCCTAAAAGCTGCTGAACTAACTAAGCTGCCAAACCGAAAAACTGAGCCTTTAAGAAGAAAAAAGCGGATACAGACGTGAGGCATCAGCAGAAAGAATGGGAAAACTGTGGGATCCTGACACTCAGTATGACTCCGTATGTGTGCAGCAAGCATTTTGTCACTGGTAGCCTAAGTCAGATATTCAAATGTCAGTTTTAGGCTAACTATATTGCTGTAAGTTAAGCTAAAGCATTTTGACAGTATGCAACTTGTGTAGTGGAATGTGGCTAAATCAGAAAGCTATGCAGTATTATGTTTGCAAGTGCCTTATTAGCTAACTACAGTAACTTAGCTTGAGAAGGGACACTGAGTTCGACCGACAACATTGAGTTTGTCCTCTCTGGTAGACACAGGGTGCTAAAATAATCCTCTGACATGCTGGAATCTAATATTTTTAGCTAGGTGCAGGCATTTTGTTAGCATTTCAGTCTTTGGTTGCATATTGTGGTGCCGATTGTTTTCCCCTCCGGTGGGCGTGGTTTTCAGAGTATGACGCGTTGCGCTCTGTCTCTATTTGGGAGCCATGGATGCCTTTACAATCCTGTGCCAATCCATCTAGTAGAATCACTCACTGGCCTCTTTATTAGGTAAGCCTTTCTAATACTGGCTAGGATTCCCCATTTGCCCCCAGAAGAGCCTGAATTCTTAGTGGCATGAATTCAACAAGGTGCTGGAAATATTCCTTAGAGATTCTAGTCTATGTTGACATGATAGCAACAAGCTGTTGCTGCAGATTTGTCAGCTGCACATTTATGCTGCAAATCTCCCTTTCCACCACATCCCAGAGATGTTCTTTTGGATAGAGATCTTGTGACCATGGGGTTCATTGGAGTACACTGAACCCACCACTGAACTCATTGTCATGTTGGTGCAAACAGCTTGAGATGACGTGCTTTGTGAAACAGCGCTGCTGGAAGGAGCCATTAGAAGATGGGTAGACTGTGGCCATAAAGGGGTGCACATGGTCAGCAACAATGTTCCCATTGACTGTGGCATTTCAGAAATGCTCAGTTTATATCCATTCTATTGTTCAGATATTTCAGTCTGGACATTTATCCTACAACAAGACAATTTTCTCCAGAGAACCACACTGTTCAGTTTCTGACATTTCATGGCAGAAATCCTCTACAACTTCATGAATATGGCTCTTGCATATCAGTTCTACATCTAAGAGATTAGATCGTGTTCATCCTTAAAACAGCAGTTCTGTTAATCCTGTATATTCATGAAATACAGATATACTGTGAGGCCCTGTGCCAGGGTAAAGCTAGGATTTTGTTTGAAGAAGAGCCAAGTTCAGATGAAACAGACTTGCTCCAGTTGGTAAAGAAAGTTTATTTCACTTAAATTTTAGTGTGTGTTCACTCTCACTTCCCTACTCTTCCCTCATGACATCCAATTACTACCCTGAACACAATGAACAACTGTAACTAATCCTGTGTGTCAGAGAGAAACCGTGGATATGTGTCACCAATGCTCTGCTGGTCAACCATCATCTCAAAACAGGACTGAGAAAATTTGAATTAATGTACTATATACTAACAATATACTGCTCACACACACACAGTGCTATACTGTCAGGAATCAACAGACACCACAGTGCTAATTAACAGTTCTTTGGCAGCTGGGTGACTGGCGTGAAACCAAAGAAAAGTGTGTGTTTGTGCAATGCTGTTGCTCTTCTGCCAATATGAGCTACACACACTCTCTCTCTTCAATGTTTTTCAGTCTAAAGTCAAATAAGAAGGGCCAACAGACCCTTATTAATATGATAATGAACACACACATACACACACACACACACACACACATATATATATATATATATATATATATATACACACTATATATATATAGTATGCAATCTGCTACAATGTCAACATGTATTTTGTTTTAGAAAGCTACTGTGTGATTCATTATGTGGAAACAGATGTGAGATGTGGAAATACATGACAGTGTATTATTACAGGGGTGATAAGTAATGAGTGAGTGTCTGCCTTGAATACAAAAAAGAGACCTATGAATAAACTTTAATTTTAAAAGCTATAAGGAAAAATTTCTATCAGAGAAAATTAATTTCACATCTTTTCTGTTGAAATCATGCTTCTGTAGTGCATCCTACAGCTGATTGTTGGTCTATTCTTGTCACAGCTTGACTTATACATTTGCATTTCCACTGAATCTACAGTCGGTTGTCCAAAATAAACAGTGCACAATTTTTTCCTTTTATTTCAACTCAGGCTTACTGTAAATGAAGCATTGTACACTACACACTCACATGTGAATGCAGGACAGCACATGTTGACTGTGACATGTTTGACACTCAGGGAGAGAGAGACAACATCACATGCATACCCTTCTCTCTCTCTCTCTTTCTCTCTCTTTCTCCCACCACCTGTCTTATGCACTGATGTGCAGCTTTCTATTCTCCATTCTCATTTTGGACTCAGGTAATGGGTTCATGACCTAATTCATGATAACAGATGCTTATCTGTAGGCCATTACTGAGCTGTGACTTTAGTGTTGAGCTTTGGTTTTATTATGGATTACATGTTGCACATTGGGGATATAAGTATAGTGTCTTGCAGATAAATTACATTTGCTTTATTTCTTTAGGGCTAAAAGTGAAGCCCTTTAACTCGATCAAGTATGAGAATAAATGACAGAATGGAACAAAATTGCTCTAATCCTATACATACACCACGTCTATACAGCAACTTCCCTTTTGACGTTGTGACCACCAGAACTGTATAATTTATAAATAAATTAAATTTGCAGACACTTTGCAGTAGTTGCACTCTGAGGCTGATTACTCTTGGAGCTCTAGTTTCTTCTGCTGATCCGAGGAGATTCTATGTCTATTTCTAGTGAATCCACCCCAGTGGCTACATCATACCAGACCCCCAGCTGATTAGCTGTGACTCTGCTGAGAACATTTGATTTATGGCTGTTTTGCTCTTGTTGTACTTGGACACTCTGCTTTATCCCACCAGTGAGATTTAGAGTTGCAGGAATTGTCTTGTCAACCCATAGAGAAGAAATAATTGGATGCTACATTTGAGATTGCTGCGTATTACTTTTGGCATGGGGCGTTAAATGGGCTTACCAATAGCTGATCCAGCATCAGTAAGTATTACAAGTTTCACACATCTATCGCAAGTCTGCAAAATGAGCACTTACTGAATTTAAGGAAGCTTTACTACTACAATAATACTACAGATTGGTTACTATACAATATGTTAACCATTTCTACTTTGCCTAATTTTAAATAATAAGAACACGATCAGAGCTTAGTTTTTGATGCCAGCACAAATCAAAGTTCACAGACATGCACCAAACTTTGTGCATCTTTAAAAATAGAACCTGTAGTCCTGTTCCTTGTAAGCTCAGAGGTTCTAAAGCCGGTGGTTGCTTAATCCCCCCACAAGTATTGATCATGGCAATTTTTTTGGAGATGGTCATTCTACTCAATCTATAAGAAGGCATTGAAAAAAGCAAGCAACTTCATAAGGCGGGGGCAAAAGGCAGAGGTTCTTATCACACTGCTCAATACAAACACAATCAAGTGGAACCAGTAACATCCCCCCTGTCATAATCAATAACCAGCCGGTAGGAAAAGTTGAACATGTTAAGTACTTGGGCACAAACATTGATCAGACCCTAACTTTTAATGAGAACTCAGAGGGCATTTTTAATAGAGCCAATCAGCGACTGTTTTTAATCAGGAAGCACATACTTGAAATGGCACACAGAAGCCTGGTTGAAAGCATTTTATCATTTAACATAACAGCATGGTACGACAACTTGAGTGTAAAGAGCAAAAACAAGCTCTCCAAAATTGTTAACACTGCAGGGAAGGTGATTGGCAAGTCAAAAAAACAGCTTTGCAATGTACTTGACAGTGCTGTACAAAGGAAGGCTAAACATATACTGCAGATACCTCAGACCCACTACACTCAGAGTTTGAGCTGCTCCTGTCTGGTCGTCGATTTAGGGCCTCAAGGGCCAGCAGGAACAAGAAGTCTCTTTTTCCCTATGCCATACAGGCACTGAACACAGAATGACTGCATCAGGAAACACTTGCTATTTTATATGATTTGTTCTCTTGTATAATTAATTTAACTTATCTGGTGCTACCTGCCCATTTGCACTATTGTATATTCTATATTGTTCTTTATGTTTTTGATGGTGTGCTGTATTATGTGCATTGTATGTACCTTTGCTGTACCTTGGGAGAAGCCAAAGACAAATTTCCACTGAGGTGCACAATAAAATCAATCCAAGCCAATCCAAATCTGAACTCCCATTTACAGAGATGCCCTCATGCTGTGCATATGATTGTCTCCACAATGGAACAGGACTATGTTTGTTTGGGTGTAAAACTGACATCCAGTTATTAACACGCATTAAAAAGTGCTGCTGAGAGGCAACTCGCTTAATTCACTCAGCTTGACTGAGAGGTACAACTGTGTGTCATCAGCATAAAAATATAAAGCCATGCTACAGTGACAAATGATGACACATTTTTGTGTTACTAAACACCAGTTTTAAGACTTTAAAAAGTGTTTCTTTGGCAGAAAGTGCAATCATGATCAGGTAAAGATAAAGAGCCCGTGTCTTTGAAGGTTGTATGTGGTTTTCTTCCTACTAAATATTAAGGGCCACTGGTTGCTGTTAGTAGGCTACAAGTCATTCATTTTGTAATTCTACACCTGTATTTATTATTTTATTAGTTCTAAAGCTAAAGTCAGCCTGTTTTTTGGAAGGTTCCATCCAGCATTATGACACAATAATGGTTCCGGAATAAAACATAACAGTCCACAGAAAAGAACATTTGAGCTGTGTTCATCATTTCAGTGTCTTCACCCTTTGAGTACAGAGGCAGAAAGAGTATATCCACTGTTTGACTGTTAAAAGTTTCAACAAAGATGTTTGCAACAAGCCTCAACACTTCGCATATGCCAAGTGACCATATGGTAAGTTGATTAAATGTGTTGTTTAATTTGTGTTCCAACACAGACAAATCCTAAGTCTAAGTAATCCTAAACTGCTGCTTACAATTTAAATATACAACAATTAAGCAGATATGTGTAGATACTGTAGTTCCCTCCCATCGCTCACCTACTACATGATTATGAAGGTTATTCTAATGAAGTTATTTATTGTCTACTGAAAAAGACACTTCTTTTTTACTGGGGTTATTATTTCTATACCTGCCTTGATTATTATATAGAAATAATACTTATATGTATTGCAAATGTCTAGCTTTAATGCTTAATATTTTGTATTTTTAAAGGTGAAGTAATTCATGAGCTGAACATATATCCAAATATTCTCTCTTTTAGGATTGTGAAAACGAGGAGGATACTCTTGTGAAAGATCTCACAGAGGCTATGGCCAGGCTCACAATTGGTGAAAACCCACATCCACTTGACTGGAAAATTCCCACTGAGGATCCTGGTGTAGTGGAAATCATAGCAGCCATGGCCAGAATTACAATATGTGGAGAAACGCATCCACTTGATAATAAAATCCCCAAGACGGGGAACCATACGTCCAGGCCCTTCAATAGCTCCAAGGCCATTGATGGTGAGTCCTTGAGGATTCCACCAGAGGCCCAAGAGAAGAAGGACATGTGGAGCTTCAAACCCAGTCCCACCAAATGGTGCAGGGGCATTGATGGAGAGTCCACCGGAGTCAGGCGGACTCTGATAGAAGATGCCAGACTCTGGTGGACCAGAGTCACGCAGGCTCAAAAAAAGCCAGAGGCCCCCCAAAGACCTTTGTGTAAAAGGAAATGGGAGGCTATAAATCCAGATCAGAGTATAAGGTAACTTTTATATCACTTCCCTGTATTGACAATTCACTTTAGGTTTTAAGATTCTAGAGATTCAAATAACTTTTCATCTTCATGTAAAAGCCCAGACAACTCTGCTCCGGACAAGGTGAGGAGAAAATCGGACCTAGGACAGCCTGTACAGGACGCAGAGGAACACCAGTAGGTTCTCTAATGGCACACATTGCCAGACCTGGAATCTTTTTTTTTTGTTGCTGTTTTGTTTCATCATTTGTCTTTATCCAAGAGATTACTGCTAAGGTTCAAAAGATTGAAAAAAAACCTTTCAACTTTTGCAGTCACCCAGAATGGCCTGTTCATGAATTGAAGGAGACCTGGAGAGTAAGGAGAATAAGGTCAAAGCATCGATGGGGTGCTGACAGACGCAGGTTTGGTTTTACCTGTTCTTTGAATGTTATTTATTTACAACTGTTTTTAATTTGTTGAATACATTCTCCGTATACAGGTCATTCTTCAACAAAAGGAGAACAACTGGACCAAAAATAAACCGCAACATCGCTCACAGTCACTCCAAAACTTCTCGACGAAGGGAGCAAAATGGACAGCATTTCAGAAGAAGGTTAAACCTTTGGACCATGCATACCACTGTTCTGTTTTGAGATGATTATTAAATGAATTAATTAAATGTCATTTGTTGACATTAACTCATGCGTCTTTCTATCGCAACTCATTTGTGTCTTGCTTATTTACACTTTCTAATGTGTCCATCTATTTAATTTAAAGATACGCAGAAAATTTAGCACATTAAAATTAAACCCACCCACACGATGTAACAGGAGACCTTATTGGCCAGGGCAAGACGGGCGTTTCTGGTCTCAGGTCTTTGTCAAGTGTGGAAACACTTGTATTTTGATTTGAAAGAAACATATATTTGGCCAAATATAAAAGAAAACATTTAATATTTGTAATCTGTAAAAATGCCTACACTGTTTGGAGGCTATTGGATGGAGGTAGATTTGTGTGGTCATTTGCATATGAAGCCTATGAAGTAATTCAGTAGTAATTAAGTAATGAAGACCACTGTGTGGAGAGATAGACCTCATTGTGTGCACTCTGATGTGTGCGTACATATTTCTTCACCACTTTTGGAGAAGTCTGACACACTGACCATGTTTCAAGGGTAACAATGTTCTTTTTTCTCACTGTGTGACTCTCTTATAGTACACCCTTCTCTTCTTCCTCCGCCTCCTTGTATGTCTTGTATAGCTCTGATAGATGTCCAATCATGACAGCCTGTAGTGTAGATCTCAAGCTCCACAGCAGAAACCTTTTAACTTTATTAAACTGTCACACCCCCATTCTTCATGCAGTTCACAGACATCAAGGGTTTTAACATGGAGGCTAGAGGACTAAATCTCTCCCAGCCCCTCTCTGGGTTCACCTTGTCTCCCTCTGTGTCATATGATCTCTCTCATGTGGCCTGTTAAAACTTAAATACTATCTTCAATATAACGACAGGCATTTAACACAATTTTAAGAATGCATTGTTATTCAAACTACCATTCTGGGGCTCCTGAATCTAACGTCATCATCTTCACTCAGCAGAAGTTAATAATCCAGCAAGAATCATGTAAATTTATTGGCTATTTGCTGAAAATGAGTTATGGCGGTGTTTTTCATATTCCCAAGCAGACTGAACATTTCTCATTCACACTTGGACACTTTCAGCCCTATCTATGACAGAGGTAGAGCTGGGTACCAAATCTCAATACCTTTTTTTTGGTACTGACCAAAACATGTCTGTAGTGTAGTGTAAGTATTTAAAACTGAAAGTTAGTATCAAACATCTGGTCATATTTGCAGCGTTATTATTCTTTGATCAGATAGTCCTTGATTTAAATCATTATTTTGTCAATTTTACACTGTATTGTATTGTAGGCATATAGTTCCTGTAAAGCCCCATGTATTTGGACCTCTTTTAATTTGAACTTTTGCTATTTTTTAAATGAAAATGATAGATTACTGACAGAGAGTGTGTAGTATATGATATTACCTACCTAGAGAGTTGACATGCATATGGTAAAAGTGATGCAATTACTGTTTTTGGTACTAGTAGTAGTGGATTGCATAAATTCTGTTGTATGCAGAGTCTTAGAGCACTCCAGTCTATATACCAACTTATATTTCATACACATACAAAATGCTCTACAGTATATCTCATAATATCTCAAGCCTTTCAATAGTGAGATACTTTTCTTCTGGAACCATGCAAGAAAGATCTAGTATCATTTATACACAGAAAGTCATGGGTCAAATGTCTCTGTTTCTGACATGAAATGTTCCTGACAGACTCAGGACCATTTGGCTTGTCTTGTTATGCTCTGACTTAGAGTGAACATTAAAGCTGCCATGGCATTTCCTGATGCTGCAGTGTGTCTGTAAGGAAAAAGAATTACTGGAGACAGAAAAAAAGAGGAAGAGCCAGAGTTTCCCATCCAACTCCGAGTGGTGTGAGAGGGTGTGTATATACAATAGGTGTGTGTGTGTGTGTTTGCCTGCACCATGGATGCAATCCTTTGATGAGGCTGTTTTGAATGCCACAGAGTACAACATCCCTGGGCTACCCAACATGAAAGCCTCCTGGTTCTCTAAGGCAGAAAACACACNGTGTGTCTGTAAGGAAAAAGAATTACTGGAGACAGAAAAAAAGAGGAAGAGCCAGAGTTTCCCATCCAACTCCGAGTGGTGTGAGAGGGTGTGTATATACAATAGGTGTGTGTGTGTGTTTGCCTGCACCATGGATGCAATCCTTTGATGAGGCTGTTTTGAATGCCACAGAGTACAACATCCCTGGGCTACCCAACATGAAAGCCTCCTGGTTCTCTGAGGCAGAAAACACACACAGGTACCTGAGTCTCAAAATAACTTCTGACACTGGATTCAATTCAAACCGCCAACTTCTCCTGAGAAGATCGGACATTTGACATGTGTTTAGTTAGTTATTATGAGCTGCGCAGGGTCACTGCTATGTCCTGTATGCTGTGAATGGGAATCTGTCAGGTTGGAGTCACTGAAGCCACAGAACAGAAAAGAAATGCGGTGCAGAGGCTGACCTGCAGAACTGTAATCTTCCTGTTAGTGAGCAAACTGACAAACTGATGAACCCTCATTCTATTCCTCAGCGGTTTCTTTAAATATTTCCAAACATCGAGTCATAGTTCAACCTTTTATAATATTTCCCTCCACCTACACACTGGGTCAGTCTTGTCTTTCTCTCTCCTGCATCCAGCTGCTGGATTCAGCTGAATTTCCTGAACAGGAAAGGAGAGACTAGCTGTTCTCCGGAGGATTCTCCTGTTGAGTCTCTGCAGACTTGTTAGCTCATTCACTTCCACATCTCCTGTCAGACCAAGTCCTCCCTCCAGATTAAGACCACCGACCATGTCAGCCATGTCTAACTGTGTTTCTGATGCGTAACTTCTATGCTTTATCTGGCACTGTCAAACACCGCCATCATCTCAACTCTCAAACCATGCAGGAACTGTAAAATAGTTTTTTTGTTTTTTTTCTTCCAACATGGATAGTAGTCCTGGGGTGTATCTGTCCACAGCAATCTCTTAAAGGAACAGCATAAAACTTTATGTGAGCATGCAGGATTAGACCATCAAGTTATGGATAATGTACGCTCACTAAGGTACGTGATGGCACTTCTTACTCGCTGATTTAGAATGATGTTATTAAAAGTTAAAGTAATAAATTCACCTGGACTGCAACAATAGAAACATGTAGCTACAGCCTCCATGCTCCACAGGCAGCACTGATGTAATCATACGATTGGTAGATTATAGGATTAAACTCTAAGGGCTCACCCCAGGTGTGCACATTTTCTTTTTATTTTTTTTTTAATAAAAAACATTACCCAGACCAACTTTGAGCTCTGCCTGAGGTTATATGTTCTCAGTGATGCACAAATGACATCTCTCATGGAGCACCAGACTTCATTTTAGACCAGTGTAATAGTGGGAAGGCAAATTATAATGAGAAACTGGAGGAACCCAAGTGAGCCCTCTATCCAGAAATGGTTCACAGAGTTGGCAAAAGTGGCATCATATGAACAAATGTCTTTCAGCTCTACGGACAGGACTGAGAAATATGCGGCGAAGTGGGGAGACTACTTGGAATACATTGTTAATGTGGACAGATCTTAAAGTACATAATACTCACATACACAGCACACATACACATTCTTTATGTCTAATGTGGGAATGTTTTTTTTCTTTCTCCTTTTTTATAGGAGTTGATTTGATGGCCAGATTGTGACAATATTTATTTAAAATACTAATTACAAAAAAAAAGAGGTGTGCATGAACTGTGCTACAATACAGATGCTGTGTGTGAGAAAATATTGCCAAACTACAGACTTGCTACCTGCCTGTTCACTCTCTCAGCTGGCTGTTACCTCAGATGTTTCCATATATCAAGCTGTGAAGATTTATCTAGGCAATGCAAGTGACCCTTTTGAGCATTTTCAGTAAATCTAAACTGCAATGTGTGTTTTAAACGTGAGAGTTAATTGTCAACTCAACACACAATGCAAATAGGATCTTGTTGAGATAACTCTCCCACTACAGACTGCTCTGCATTCATACACCAGCTTGTTATGCATGAGCTACACTGTTGTGAAGAATTAAATAGGCTGCTTGACCAACATTTAAAAGTCACGGCGGGGCCAAATCTGACCTCCCCTCATGAATAATGATAACCTGCTCCAGTGCTGCATCTCCTTTGACTTTAGAACACCTCCAGCAGGAAACACAGGACCCTACACACAGACCTTTTTAGCATTCTGAAAATGAGGTCTGGTGTGCAGCCGTTATTATAATCTTTGGCTTTAAGCTGTGAGCAGTTCTGCCACCGAGGCAGCTGAACCTGACGAATGCAATTCATCACAAAAACACAAACTAACCATATGGCTGTCACTGCATGGGGTGAAATAGCACAAACAAGCAGCAACTGGTCAAAGTCAACACAGTCCAATGTAGGAGGATGTTTGAAGGACTGGAATGTAGCAGCCCTAGTTATTTACACACAGCTCCCACACATACAAAGTCACAAATAGACCGTCAAACACACACGCAGCCTCTTATGGCATTTACATATGAACTAGTTGTGTTTTACCTGCATTTCAAGATCCACAGATGAAGGTTGGGAATGGAGACGATCAGGAAACAGCATCCCAAAATAAATCAGAGAGAAAAAAAGACAAATAGTTAGCAACCAAACACTGCACATGAACTGGGACGTCTTAGCCAGCACACAAAAATAAAAAGTATTAAAATTCTTGACGTTCTTAATAGTAGTAGTAAAACAAATCTGAGCACTATCGGACAGGAATAACAAGACAAAAAAGAGTTTAAACTCACTTCAAACCCTTTTTCATGCGATATATTTAAAAGTGTGTGTCTTGGGTGAATCTGCAGGATGCTCACGTTAAATAGTCGTATAATAGACATCTCACAGTCTATAGTACATTACCCGTCTCAAGAGCAAAACGATCATTTCTGCTCCTTTTTCACTTGTCCTAACTGTAAAGCAAACTGGGTCATGATGTCGCTGACGGGTGCAGCACTCTGTGTGACTAAATGCTTCTGAAATAAAACTGGTAGCTATAAAACAGTGAGGCACTGAAAGAGAGAGGTCTTCACAGGCGACCTCTGGTTTGAAAACAATTTTACTGTGAAATGAATTATAACTTGCGTTAGAATTAATAGAAAAAATGTTTAAAGTTAAACTGGAACTCAATTTCAAAACAAAACATAATTCATTTTGGCTAGTCCTAGGTAATTACATTATAAAGCATATTGCACATGATGTTTTACTTTACCCTCATACATTCTTACAACAAGATGAAAAACAAGTGTGAGTGGTAATATATTGAATTTTGTTGTACACTTCTAACAGAGGGAAGCTGACTATTTCACACAAAACATGAATACATTGAGAGATTAAGGACGGCAGTGAGAAGCAGATAAAGACCCAAGAGACAGTGATAAAGAGGGAACTACTGTTCGACTCTAAAAAAAAAAAAAGGAAAGGTTGGGTTTGGCAAAGACAGAAATGTTCTCAAACAGCTGCACCAACACAGACAAAAAATAACATCATCTATGGTAATTAATCTTACCTCATTCCTCACATCAGGAATGAGTGTGCTGTGTGATGTGTTTCACTATTTTAGAGAGGAAAGTGATGCTAGTGGAAGAACAACCTCAACTCAATGATGACAAATGAAGCACTCGGAAAATGCCAAAGCTGATAATGAAACAAGTTTTTCATCTCCAGTAAAGTTGTGTGGGTATTTGTGAGCGCTGAAAGTTTTTATTGCCTTGAAATGCCAGACATGCCGAAAAACAATTTTTTGTGCGTGCAGAAGTGCAGAACTTCTTAATAATCTCATCTAGTCGAGGGATTCGAACAAACCTTCTGGTCATCAGCCTGCTAATCTGACCTTTTGGGCTGCTTGGTTCAGTAAACCCATATCATGTATACAATCAATTGGAATAAAATTGCTATACCTTAATATGGACATGCCCTGTGTTGTAATCATAACAATGATATAGCATACACTTGCTCAAATCTATAAATAAATGAAGAAAAAATCAGGATGATCAGGAAGGTTTTCTTCAGCCCATTGTGTGAAAGCTTCACTAAACTAGAAAGCTTTTCTGTCTTTAAAGTAGCTCTGCTAACAAACTCAGCTGCTGCTTAACTTTGATGTTTAATACAAATACAGACAACTGAGGAGGAAGTCTTACTTAAACTTCATATCAGTTTATATGACACACTTACATTTTCAAACAATGGCATGTGTGAATAAATGAGTAAATTCTGGCTGAAACACTAAACAATCTTTACAGTCGTATCAGCTTTTAGTAAATGTGAGACGCACACAACTGCCAGCCACTTAGTTTCCAATGGTGCTATTCATTACAGCATCCATCCTTGTTCCAGCCTTAGAGGATTCACAAATAGTGATATTTGGAATGAGGGTGAAATAGCTCAAGAGGCGTACTGTGGAGAAAAGACAATTTCCTTTCCATTTTCTCACTACATTATAGCTTCTCATGGGCCATTGAGCCACAGTAACATCATAATGATGGTCAGTAGCTATAAAGGATCAGGGTGGATATAACATCCTATCTCTACTTCCATAATGCATTTTCTCTCTTTTTTGTACCCTTCTAATCCACTCTTATACACTCTAACAGATGCATACTAATCTTACAATCCATTTCATCTAATCCGGCATCATGTCTATATGGTGTGATAGAATGAGCGCCCGATATACAAATCAGGTTTGGATGTTTAAGGGCAAATATTGGATTGACCAGTTATGTGATTTGAAATGTCAGGTGTGCACCTGCTTAGAAGCAACATAAATCTGAGTATCTCAGACTGGCTCCCATCTACACTATAGGGTCTGCTATCTTAATACATCTTGTGGCCCTTTGCAAATATGCCTGGAGGGGAAACATATCCATCCGATATTCAATTTATTTTGAATATAATGTTTGTTAAATAAATAATCAAACCCATGATGTCTTTGAATATTATTAATATGTACTGTAGTAGCTATGTGACTGGCTAGATACTAAAGCAATCACAGCATGCCTAAGAGACATTCATCAAAGTGAAAATCACACCGCTTGATGTTTTTATGAATGTTTTTATTAAATCTATGTTAACTACATCAGTGTGTAGTAGTAGTCTTAGTAACGTCTCCCCATGTTATTGCTTCAAGAATATCTCATTCTATTGAAATAATTATATTATTTTGCAAAATGTACTATAATATTATTAGTACATTTTGAGTATGTCTGGTACTACTGGTTGGGACTTTAAAGTTCCCTGAACAGAAGTTAATTCTATAAATAAAAGTGCATGTTTTTGTAATTAATGAGTGGACGTTGGAAACCATCTAATGCCATTACCACGTCGGAAAATTCATGACTTATAGCTCAGCTAGTATTATGTATAATATAATATGAAGTGGATATTCTTCAATCAAAAAGCTCCCTTGTAGTAATATGTATTCTTCTGTGAGGATTAGTGTTATGACTTTTTGAGAATTCTAAGCATGTGAAGAAACACATACAAGTGAGATGATACCAGAGAGATACAGTAAAAGCTCAGAATTGTAGTAAATATATGCTCAGAAATCAGCGTGATGATGATTATGAACAATTTTACCTCTTTCAAATGAGTGAACCTTTCCTGATTATGCTGTTCACATGACCTCTGGGTCAAGAAACGGCCCCGCAAGGACTCACGGAGGACACTAATGAAGGTTTAGTGACAAGTTCACTGTGAACACATGAAACAAGGAACAAAGACACTGACTTTTCAAAGCAAAATGTAATCTACACTACTTGATATGGCTACTGTATATAGTTAATGCAATGAGGAAGAATGTGAAGCTTTGGGTGAGTATGCTGATTTTGATGCTGGAACAATAAAAACTGAACCAACAGGAACAGTTTACACAGATCTGCCAGTCTCGAAAAGATACAGTAAGTGTTTGGTCTCATTTAGCAGATAAAAATTTGAAGAATATGGATACAACCGTACATATCCAGTGAACCGATCATAGCTTGCAATAAGACAAAATGTATTTATTTTATTTTTATATTTAATTTGCTCTGCGTATATTATACATAAGCATGTATAAATATATATATATATATATATATATATATATATGCTGTTTTATACACACACATTACGGTACATTATGTATTTGAAGGTTTAAAGCTATCAAAAACTGTTTATGAATCAGGGCTGCTGCAAAAAATAGCTTTACAAATGCACCTGCTTGCTAAAAAACAAGCTTTAGACTGGTTTTAACCAGGTGCAATTTGACCCAGTTATCTAACGCACTCATTTGGAAGTAAAAACCAATATGAATATTACGAGTTATTACCCAGAATTTCTATTACAATGTTCCACTTCACTAAAGAGCTATTTCCTGGTTTGAGGTTTCCAGGAATCATACATTTCATTTTTATATGCGCACACAATTTAGTTCAAAGTGGATTGCAGCTCAGTACATGAGCTACTGTGTAAAACCCACTAAAACTTGTTTAAAGTCTAAATATTTACCTGGTTGTTGTAAAGATATATATATATATATATATATATATATATAAGTAGCCTGTGTAGAGGTAAAGCATACAGAACAACTGTAAACAACAATGAATAAATGCAGTACAGTACGGTAGAATATAAATTCAAATGATTTAACAAGCCACAAAACAGCATCCAGACTAACCCACTTCAGCCTGTTTGCTTGCTGTCTGTCTGAGAAGAGACAGATCAAGTTTGCAGATGATGTTTGTATAATTTCCTCTGCTCTGAGTTTTCATCTGATCTCCTGTCAGTATCAATCAACACAGAACAGGTTTGCTCTCAATAGAGGACTGAACCAATGAAAGAGTGAGATGAGAGGATAAACTGTGTATGATTGACTCTCTCTCTCTAATACCACTGCTGTCACTCTGTCTGTTGTTTGAAAGCTCTTCCTCCTACATTCAAGTCATCCAGCAGCACTGATCCGAGTTCAGTTGATTCAGACAATAACTGAACACTGCAGCCTGAACTCAACTCATGTGTGTCTCCTGGGCCTGACACTGTCTGTCTGCATTCACTTCCCCACCTGTCTGTCAGTTATTACAATGTCCCTGATATTCCTGTTTGTTTATACGTTTCCTTCTCATTCACTCCCCTTATTATTGTCTCATTATAATCTTACAATTAAGAGAGATAAGAGTAAAATAAAGTGAAGATAGAAGATAGAAGAGGAGGGCAGACCAGAGGCAGGAGGGGAGAGTCAGAGCTCTATCAGCTGTGAAGGATAAGCACTCCCTATGGGTGCTTTCAACAGCACCAAACCTCCATTCACTTTAATGTTTAATTGATTCCAAGGCTACCAACACAGCACATAGAAAACACTGACTGGACGGCATTGGTCTGGAGCTCCAGTGAGTAAGCTATGAGATGGAAAACTGGTAACTCAAAGATGTCAAAGCAGAACAGAGAAATCACAGAGAAATGGAGGGCTGAAGCAACATAATTGTGTTATCATATTGTGTCTAAGAATGGACGATGAAAAGTTTGTCTAGAACTCAAAGTAGTTTTTAATGGGAACATTTAATGGTTTGTACGAAATAGTAATAGGCCTCTAATGAGTGGATCGAATGTATGAAATCATAGAGATCAAAGTGGACACAAAGGAACTGAGAGGGAGACGTGCATTATTGAGACAGACATCTGCAATGATCCAGCTGATGCAGCACTGCACGCAACTTCCCAGTGCTCCCAGTAGGATGTCATACTGCAGCATACTGTGCCCAGTTCACAGTCAATATCATCACTACTTGCATGACGAGGGATCCAGTTTGACTGACAGTAATCAGCGCAGACATTCACCAGCATGAAAACTCATTACAGATGAAGGGTACTGCACCGAGAGGTAGAAAATTAAACGGGTAGGCAACCCATAAGGGCCTGTGACAGACAGGTAGTTAACCATCCAAGTAATTAACAAGTAAGCAATTTATCATCAAATGCACAGAAATGTCCATCACTTTTAAGGGAAATCTGAGAGCTGTGGTTTTATGTTTTACTTAGTGAGAAGTAGAAAAAGAGGAAGGCGCTCTGCGGGGAGAAAGCTCAGACCGAGAGATTAAAACTGAAGATGAACAGGATCCTCTGAGGTGGAGAGAAGACCAGCGGCTGATCTGTGTTAGTCAGCCATGACGCCTCCCACTTTCCCCCACTGTCCCACCACACAGCCCCTGTTGCACACACACACAAAACACACCAAGACAGCACTTCCTATGCGTATTATATTGCCAGCGGCTCTCATTAAGCACATGCAGCTCTCTCCAAAGTCCAACCTGTTCCAGTGTTTCAGCTTGAGAGTTTCTGTGTAAAATATCACCCTCTAGCATCTACTGCAGTCTGACAACACGCACCTACAATGCAAGACCAACAGCTGGTCTGTGGTTCCTCTTAACCACCTTCACAGCGAGACAATGCTCTCGTCATTTCCAGCACTCCAATGTTCGGATGAAAAAGTTGCATCATACAGTGAAATCTTTCAACTTCATTTAGTTTATACTTCCCATGTCGGTTGTGGAGCAGATTTGCCATTCTGCAAAGCTATTACCAATTTGTGCCATAAACAGTTGGTGATTTTACTGATGCAGAACAAAAACAAAAAAAGGAACTGCGCCCCACAAGAATATCTAAATGCCTCCTACTGTGATGCCATGTGTGTATTTATAAATCCATTTGACTGTCATCCTGCAGACAAAGGGAGTGGGAAAAAAAACAATTAAAATATAAATGTGGAGGATAAGCTGATCTGGTCACATTTTGACGGCTGACATTAGTCAATAACTAATATAAGATAAAGCCTACTACTATTTTTTTTTCAAAGTCTTCATTTCACAGTTCACAATCCAAATATCATCATATCATCATATCATAAAGGTGTTTCAGACTAACAACAAGTTCTTACAGCAGTGATGATGATGATTATTATTATTATTATTATTATTATTATTATTATTATTATTATTATTACATGTTACCTGGATTAACAATGATAAATCTTTGTTAACCCCCTACAGTAGTTCTCCTGGTGGCAGAGGTCCATTGCTAGTCAGTGTATCAGCCAAAATGGACTCATTAAATGAAACACCAGAGCAAATAATACCCAGTGACATGTATCCAGTGACCCAATGACTACCTGGAGAACAGTAAGACTGTACTTAGAGTTGTGCAAAGTGTACAATGAAACGATTATTCCCCTCAAATGGACATCCATTCTGCTCAGAGAGCTGGGTCAGTGCCAGTGCTGATGGAGGCACTACATGAGTAGATAGCATACAGCCCAGAAGCTAAATTTCAGCACCAGTAAAACTCCCATGTCTCTCTCATTCTGTATAGTATGTTTCAGTCTGATCACTGGTGAGTGTTCAGTCAGTGAATTGCATTCAGTGAATGTCATTTCACCTCCTGAACTCCTGTCCAGAGGGTTTCAGTGGGATGTCAGCTGTGGACAACTAATCTAACTTAAAGCCTCTCAACAATGGTGACATGGAAGAATCAGCTTTCACATCACACTTCAGAATAGTTAGACACCATTAACAAAGCAGCTTTAAACGTGTAGAAATGAAGAGGTTGTCAACTAAAATGGAAGAGTCAAGAGAAAGGTTGAGGGTCCTTGCAGAATCTAAGTATGCACTTTGTAAAACACGGACCGTGTTGCAGAGAGATATTATCTACACAATTATTTTAAATTGGCCGAATTTCAACCACTCAGTGATCCTAAAATTTGCATTTGACTCACAAAGTGACAAAAGTGGCGATCAGTTAGTTAGCTAGAGATAGCTTGTTGTGAACTGAATATCAGTTGACTTATATTTCATTTAAATATCCATTTTTGTCAGCATGATGTCAGATGGTAAAGATCACAAAGAGCAGCTAAGACAAAAGTCAAAGATTTCTGAAAACTCATTAAGAACAAGAGTCAACCATCAGAAGACATCACCATCCTGATCAGATGAAATAAGTCTCCTCTAACGACCTGATTAATTCATCTGAAACATGATTTAACATTTCCCTAAGAGAAGACATGACAGACTTGCAGTTGATACTTAACGTCCCACTCTTTAATGCATAATTCTTTCTGTCTAATGAACACATCAATGATGCATAAAAATCCAATAATTAATGTAAAAATAGAATGTCACGTGTTCCCCTTGCATACATTTGTTTGAAATGTAGCTCATATTTCTTAAAGTGATCACATGTAAGCAGTTTCGATTCTACTGTACGTTGTGTGTCAGCTCAGTGAGGGAAGCACGTTAGCTGCTTTCAGTTTTTCTTTGCCGGTCATGTGTTAAACATAAAGATTACTGCAGTGCTTGTGTCTGATGACACAATATAATTCTAAGTTACCTTTAACCTATATGATTTCCCCCAGGTACACTGATTGTAATGAGAGAAGTGAGTAATATGGTGAGAGACTACAGGTCTGCGTGTGTGTGTGTTTGCGCGCGCGTGTGTGTGTGTGTATTAATGGATGCTGAGAACTGCGAGAATTGAAAACAAGTGCAGCCCCTTAAAAGTAAACCAATGCTGACCTGACTGAAAAAAGAAAAAAAAAAGTTTGACAGTTGAATGGAAGACGAATGGCTAAAAAAGCTGGTAAAGCATGGCATCCTTTCTACATCACTCCCAAACTTCATTTAAAATCACTAAGAACTCAAAAAAAAAAAAGGCAGAAATGTAAATCAGATGAAGAAGAAAATAGTTTTGACAGTCTCTGCAAACCATTTATTCTCAAGGAGAGAAAAGGACAACTTTTATCAGCATGACTCACACAGAGATGAGGACAGACAAGCAGCAACACTGGATCTCTCTCTGTCTCTCACCCCTCCAACTTTCGAAGCTAAAAGCTAAATAAATGACTTTTAAAAGGAGTCTATTATTGAGTCTATTATTTACTATTATTTTATACAAAAGATGTCTACTATATTGGTTCTTGTTTATTGTTGTGGTTTAAATAGCTGACAGCCATTCATCGTCTTCAAAAGACATATACTGTAGTTAGTGCATTACTGTAATGTTTGGTGAAGTGCAGTCAGCCTCATGCAGCTTCTTTATTGAGGGTCTGTTTCATCTCCCTCTCTAATGCTGCCACCCCAGGGCTCTGTTGGATTACATGTGTTGTGCTGCTCACTGAGCATTTACACTTCATTCCACCAGGGAGGACGGTCATTACATATCCAACATTTAAACACACTAAACACGAAACATTGTTATGGTGCCAATATAACAGCTTGAGGTAATACACCAAATAGATATACAATCAGCTAATCAAGTGCTCATGGCTGAACTGTTGGCAAACAACTGCCTCACACCTCCAGTAGACACAACGAAACACGAGCAGTTGGAGTTGAAGTTGTGTTGCTGGTCACCTGACGAATGCTAGTTACCCTTCATTGTCCACTGATCTCTGGTTTGATCCATTGATCCAAATTGTAGATGCTGGACTTTATTTACTACCCAATGATTTGCTTCTGCTCTCTGCTGGGCAGGAAGCGTTTGACTTTATTTCTTCAAAAAACTACTTAGACTGGGTGTTGGTGAGAGCCACGAGAGTCAACTATACTATCTATCTACGCAGGCTGGAGAAGCAAAACAATTAGTTAGAAGAGGCAAAATATTCAGTGGGATCAGCAATATAGAAATCATTTCAACATGTCTTTGAATTATTTGATTCAAAGGTAATTAGAATTTACAACATGTACATTTTGTTCTTACCTACTGCCATTTAGGAATTAAGAAAAAACTTAAAGTACTTTCTGCCCATTGTGTATAAAGAATATCGGATGGATGAGATTCTTTGATATCAGCAAAGCACTAGTCAGCCCTTTATTTATTCTTCTCTCATGTACTGCGACTAGTAGCTGATACAACAAAGCTCTTTATGATTGTTTACAGGAAAGGAAAATACGACTGGGGGTTGTTAAATTAATGACACATGTTACATAAACTGAATCAAACACAGTAAAATAAGAAACACTCATTTTTTTAAGTTTGAATACTGTACATTTCCTCATTACATGGTCCACTGACCTTCAGCCACAGCTGAAGTTCTCCAATACTGCCCACTCTTACTGGTTTTTATTTTCCATTTTCATCTGCAGTGGAGGCAGAGAATCAGTGATTGGTATTGATTATTTAGAAATGGCTGCTGGACCAGAACAACAGCAAGTAAGAAAGCGGTTACACCTTTAGGATGATAGAGATGTCTTGACTATAACTGGCAACCGTGTGTATTGTCATGATCGCTGGAGGACTCAGATGTACATCCACGACTCATCATCATCTACTGGCTGACATTCCTAGTTGACCTTCAACTCTTAACAAATTTCTCTCCAGGAGAAAACCAGATTATATATATTTTTTCAGTATAGAATCAAATTACTCAAATGTCACATTATTCAAACAGCAACAATTTGAGAGAGAATGAGAGTGGGTGTGTGCAATTTTGAGGATTTTTATTGTTCATTGTGCTGGCATTTAACACGTCAAAATCTCTGCCAAAAATAGTCCATTTCTTTTCTCAAAGCCCACAAAAAGCAACTGTCTGCATGTGTTGGTGGAATGATGCCTCAGGGTAGGTAGAAAATAAAGACTTACGCATCATATTTAACCAACAAACCACAAGAGACTGTGATTTTCGAGGGGTTTTAATAGTTGTATGGTAGTGTGAGGCACTTTGTTAAGTAGAGAGGTAAAATGATTATTTCATGAGGAGGTGGAAAAAATTAGCAGGGAGGAGTAATGCTTGAGGCAGGGGTGACAAAAGCATTGACAGAACTTCTCACCTTCTCTTCCCCTCATCTACAGTAGCCTCTCAGCTGTAGTCAGACCCACAGTGCCAGGGTGTGATTTTAAACCTCCATCACTGCCTGTGCCAGTCTTGTATCTTACCTTTGGGACAGATTATGGCTCTTTGCACCCCCCCACTGTTCCCACCTCAGCCTCTCCTGCTGTGACAGGCTGCTCCTTGTACTTTGCCATGGCTAGAGGCTGTTAATGCCATTCAGTTGCTTTAATAGTGGGAATCTTTATGTCAGCCAACTGAGTAGCCTCTGGCAATATGGCCGTGTGTGTGTAGCTGTGTGAGTGCGTAACCTTGGCAGTGGATTGTGTTATGTTGCGTTCTCCTGGCCTCCTGCCTGCTGTGTCTCTCTGAACATCTTTGTGGGTCACATCCACTCCTGGAGCCTCTCCTGACACTGACAGCATGACACCTAACATTAAAACAACAGACCCTGATGCCATACAACCTGTGGAGAGTGAAACTTGGGTGGTAGCAAGGAGAAGCAAAATACATCTGCAGAATATGAATTACAGCAGAAATAGCTGAGGTTAATGAATTTTCAGCACTCTTTATAGAGACAGCAGATATGAAATCAGACAAACATTTTCACTCTTCACTGCTAAAGCAACGACATGTGAAGCCCTCAGGCTGCTGGAAGCTGCCAATGAGTCATGAGAACATTAAGCTGCTCATCTCCTCCCACCGCTCATCCCTCTATTGTTAATGTGAACTCCTACCTCCCACAATGCCTCCCTTCCCCCCTGCTCTCTCTCTCCATTAGTGAGCTGGCAGCTCTGATCAGGTGATGCTGAACTTGACTCATTTCCTGTGGGAATCGATGGCCACATTTAATCAAATGGCTGGAAGCTAATGGCTTTAGTGGGGCTCCGGGGCAGGGCCAGAGTGCACTGAGTCAGGTCACCATCAGACAGAAACTATAAGTCAGCATGGACATCCCTCCAGCTAAAAACACATGGGACAGGGAAGAGAAACATAGACAATGTCCACCACTTGTAACAAACACCTGTTTTGGATTCACAAGATGTTACAATGCTCCTGGACTCAACTGAACAAACTAGAGGCCACCGCCAAAGTATTTACTATTGGAGCCCATTTAATGTTGTTTTTTGCCAACTAGACTTTCAGTAGGTCCACACGTTTTGGGGAAATCTGAGTAGTTTCACCACTTTAACCTATGTTGTACTACTTTGTGGTATTTCAATTAAATTAGATTTGAAAAGAATGTTGACTACATTTATAATGTCTAAAACCTGACAATTCTGACGGCACTGGTTTAGTTTTAACATGGAAAAAAAAGTAAAAAATCACAGGTTTGAACACGTCCAGTGCACTGACTGAGGTCTGGGAGAGCAGGCAGGGCTCTAGCCGGGGGCTTTGATATGCAGACAAGCCAGGAGGAGGAAGATGAGAAACCAAGATCAAACACCAAACAACAGTGGTCTCCTCACACTAACTGAAAGTGAAACTGCTGCGGGATGGACGGATGAACAGACCAAATGAATGCAAGTGATGAACTATTCCTAAGGACAGAAGGACACTGCAGTGATTTACAAACAGGTTCAGATTTTGTCCTAGGATCGAACAAAATGTCAACTGCGCTTGTGCCCATTAGTATGAACCCAGTCTGAAGTGTATGTCAGAGATATTTAATAGTCACACCAGCGTCCTTTGGAATGTGCCGTAGGAAAACCATGAGTCCAGAGATATAAACATTCAACTGGAGAAGTGTTTGAATGCAAAAGTAGGTTTTCAAGCTTCACATTCGGCAATCAGATTTAAAATGCAAAAGGAGGTTTGATCAGCTAATTGAACCTATTGACTGTCTGTGCAGTTGTCACTGTAAAAAGCTTGTTTTTGCCCTCTGTTTAACCTGGCTACTGGAGGGAGGGGACGGTGAACCCTGAAACGGATTTTAAAGGTCAATTACTGTCAAAAGCATTTTGTACAAGTTTGGTGCAGGTTAACATTCAACATAGCTCAAATAGTGGCTCTGAGTGGCCAAGCTTTTCCTTCCAACTACACATTAGAAAACTGTAGTTCCCAGACTAAATATGAACTTTAATCTGACACAAATACGAGTCCAAAAAAATGACTTCATGAAATCATTAAATCAAGTTTAGACCCCAACGTACTGGTGGAGAATTAACCACTTACTACTACACACATTCATAAATAAAGGACATACTGTAGAAGATGATAACACTGAGCCTAGTGGTTCATGTTCAGGAATCTCTAAAGATTCCTCTTCAAAACCTTTCACACCTTCTGTGTCACTTATACTGATTCATATCAAACTATCAGATACATCACAACCACAATTGATTCAGCACTCAGAAAACAAACTGTAGTTGACCCTGAATCTATAATCCTCTGTATGAACATGAATCAGTGTTGATTATTATTGAATGGAGGTCCAGTTGAGATCGTTGACTGCTTCTTAAGACTGATCTCGTTGTTATTGACTCCAATAAATGAAAGTAGAAAAGTGCTGCCCTGTCAGCATCTTATGTTTGCTCAGAGACAGTCCATCTTTCTTTCCCTCTTTATTCCTCACTCCATTTATTCAAAAAGCTCTGAAGAATCTTTTACAGACAGTGTAATGGATTTGTTGTGGTCAGAGTGATTTAAGTGAGCTGTTTTAAAACATCTGCCAGGTTTAAAACTGCTGTGAAAGCAGCAGAATGCTGGAGGACTGCACTAATCCAGAGACAGCACAGTATCTGACCTCCTATATAATTATCTGTTCGGGGGTCAAAGTTTTGTATGAACCAGCAATTGAGCTGCCATGAGGCACTCTGGGTCAAACTGTACATTTTCTTGTCTGTCTATTCCAAAAAAATAAAAAAGTCAGTACTGAAACTTCCACCATCAAGGTTGTAAATAATATCCTGATGAATGCCACTGGAGCTGAATGCGGAGTGTTAGTGCTGCCTACGAAGTGTATGTGAGCAGAGTGCCAGCAATTTTTGCTGCCCGCTCAAACGAATCACTGCTGCCAACTGCTCTGGGTTTTCAATTTGCTGCTTTTTAAGTTGAAAAAGTTTCAACTGGAGCCAAAACCTTGAAAAAAAATTGTTTCACAAAAAGCCGCTCCACATTCGAGACAAAATCCTGCCACTCTTCTCCCACTGCACTCCCACTTACAGTTCTCACATACAGTATACTCTGTTTTACATAAGTGAGGCATATGCTACTCTATTTCAATGGTATCCAGATTTACAGGTTAAAGCAGTGTGGTTTGGCATCCCAGATACTGCATATCAAACCAGTGCACCAGAGTAGTTCTTTTCTGTTTGACTGAAAATTCTTTGAACTCGTAGATGGCTATTGTGCTTGGAGACAAAACTCTCTAATCGTAGTATTCACAGTACGCCTCCTCTGGGTGACATGATTATTAACTATGGCATCCCCTTCCACTGTTATGCTCATTGTTCTACCTCTCAGTCAAACTGTGTGAACTGTGTAATTTAGCTCCACTACACATGCTGCTTTAAAGTTACAGAGATCTGCATGTCAGAAAACACTTTGAAAACACATTTCTGATTGCACTGGCCCTGAGCATGCATCCTGGCAAACTGCCACTGGTTCATCAAATAAGCACACTTACCCTGTCTCTCTGAAACCAAGAAACATAGTAAAAATGAGATCAGACTTACATTTCAGTGATATAAAAAGGACTATACATCCTAAAGAAGAAGAAGATCATCCTATCCCCCAAAAGACTATAATCCCCAATCAGACTGAAACCTTTCTTCTTCTTCAGACCAGGAAATGCAGAACTGTTCAACCAGACATTCAAACATGAACCCTGCAGCATTTCATAGATGGACAACCTGACCTGGTGGTCATTGTGGAGTATAAACCATCCTGAATGTATGCGTGAATAAACAGATTTTATAAATGTCTTATCTAGGAAGAGCTGTTGACAACCACTGACTGAATTTGATATCACTCCTCTTCAGTTCAAGGTCTTCTCCTCTGCTCTGAACAATCATTGAAGTTCACATTTTTGCTTTGCTTAAACACTAATTTATATAGGCTACAGTATGTATTTGTGACAAGTACAATCTCTTCCAGTCTTACACACAAACTCCACAATCCAGTCTGATAATGTGATGCTCTGAACACACATTCACACAGAGAGAACAGTAGTAAGTTAACCAAGACTGAAGTCAATGACCTCTTAAATCCATCATCACCCATTCACCTATTCGCTCCAGACTTGTTTCCAGAGGGAATAGACAGGAAACCTCTGATGGATAGTAGAGCTCTCTGCACTGCAGCACTACAGTTCTGGAACATCTCTGGACAGATGATATCATTTACACTTGACTTTTTCAGCCTTGACGGCCTGCAATTGTTGGTTCTTTGGTTCTAAAAATACAATGTTTCTGTCCACTGGGAGTGCTTCCTCTGGTTGCTTAATTTTTAAAATAATACATTTTGCTGGGGAGAGATCGCAGATCGATGGATATCTCTCTCTCCTCTCATCAGAAAAGGTTCACTAGACTAGACTAGATATTGATGAGCTAGTTTGCTTTATCGTTATTTTTATCTGTAGTTTTTTAAATATTATTTCAGTATTAAGGATAGTGAAGCAGCAGGTGTAACAGCCCCTTGCAAAGGGGAAATCAATTCATCAACTGTGGAATCTGGTTTAAACAATGTCGTATTATTGTCAAAATGTGAAAAAAGCATAGTATTTAAATATATATATATATATGTTTTAATGAGTAAAACAACAGCACACACTACCAACAAAAAGAAAAGAAAACATGTTATAAACGTTTGTTTATATGATATTGAGAAACCCATGTGAAAAGCAAATCCACCAAAGAAAGCATTTCCAAAGTGATGGACAATGGGTGTCACATGCTGAATAGCTATGACTGAACATGTGACACCTTAAATGAGCCCCAAATTTATCTTCCAAAGACAGATTATATGAAGGTGTCCATCTGGTTCAATCAGTTTAAAATTTCACGAGGAGCCAAACAGAAGTTGGCGGCTAACCACAGTGTGTGTGTGTGTGTGTGTGTGTGTGTTCAAACAGGAAGTACCTTTGTTTGATACTGAAGCTGAAGGCACCACAGAAAATGGAATTCATGAAACTGCACCAGAAGATAAATTTAAAAAAGATCACCGCTGCTCCAACAAAACAAAATGTGTTTGTCCCCCATCTACTGGTTTACAGATACAGGGGCAGCTGGGTCTCATCTATCTAACCTTTTGGTATCATGCCACAGCTCTCTGATCTGATGTCTCTGAGAGCACAGTAACTAGCTGGGAATATACAGTAATGTCACTAAACATTGACTTCAATAATTGTATCTCTTCCTGGAGGGGTTGGAATCCAAGCAAGAATAAAAAAAAAAAAAAAAAAAAATATATATATATATATATATATATATATATAGAAAGAAAATTATTGGAATTGGAAATATTGAAAAGTAGAAGTGTGGCATATGTTATAAATGCTAATAACAGTTTGACAGAATCGATGGCTTTTTATTGCATATCTCATCTCTAGTGAAAATGGCAAAATGTCAGAGGTTGAATGAGGTTTAGCACAGAGAAACAGCTTAGTCCTGCATGGCTGAGAGCAGAAAGACCTGGCATATGGATGAGACATGATCTCACCAAGTTCTGCAACATTGATATCAATAATGGAGTATTTTAGAGGCGGTGGGGCTGTGCAGGACGCTACACAAGACAAGGGAAGCACACACTACATCCATATTTCATTAGGATACTACAGACCTGAAGATATAGCTGCTTCCCTGGGACAATATTAAAACAGCAGCAGTCTCAGTTACTAAAATAATATCTAGCACTAACATACATTTGTCACGGTTCAGCCCCTGGGTGCTTTTATTTTGAAGTTCTGTCTCGTGTTCCCGCCTCTCGTCTCAGCCCTCAGTGTTTTCACCTGTGTTTGTGCCGCACCTGTGTCTCATCCCCTCGTCAGTGCCTTCCCTATTTATACCTGTCCTTTTCAGTTGGTCCTCGTCGGTTCATTGTTTGACATTGCATGTTGTCGCTGTTCTCTGTTCAGTGCTCCGAGTTTCTGCCCGCCTACTCCCTCCCTGCCCACCAGCTCCCTCCCACCAGCCTGCTGCCAGACCTACCTGCCTACCGACCCACCTGCCTGCCTGCCTGCCTGCTCCTCTGTCTACCTGCCCAACTACCTACCTGCCTGCCTTTTCCCCAATAAAATCCCTTTGTTCCTCCTCCACCCGCTGTCTGCGCCTGGGTCCTTCCCTTCACCTGCTCCCACACCACACGTTTGTAACAACATTGACCTCAAGCAATGTTGGCTGGTCCAACACTTGATTAGTTGTCTGTCATCGCCACTTTCTTCTTTCAGATATGAGCAGTGGTTTCCATCATCATCATTCATGCTGTCTGTGTTGTCATCATGAATATTCATGTACTGTATCAGTGAATGGCCTCTCTGTGGAGTCTATAATACTCTTAGTGATCAATCAACAAAACAGGCTTCATGTGGGAGTCAATGAAAGAGCACATACTGTAAAGTCTGCAAATTATTATTTTTTTTTTATTAAAGGAAGCACAGTGGGTCTACCCTAGATTATTTTCAGCAACCCACTTACACTGATTGTCATCCAATTGTGTTGTTTTGTTGATTGAGGTTAAAATAATCTGAGATACACTATATGGACAAAAGTATTGGGCCACTCCTCTTAATCACTGAATTCAGGTGTTTCATTCAGTCCCATTGCCAT
>LKNJ01004321.1:3368-28615 GCA_002120245.1 Maccullochella peelii | reverse complement strand
CCCGCCTGTCAGCACCCCCGTCCTCTGCTGTCCTCCTCGTCCATGTCTCACCTGGACTCACAGACAGATACTCACGAAGACCTGCTTCTAAACACTCGGAGGTCAAAGTTGATCCATAACTGCTGGCACTTTTTGGGAAGTTGATCCTGGAACATGAGTTCTAATAATTCAACCTGTTTCAATAGAAATCCAAAAGTTCAGGTGTGATTTTTCATGATCAATCTGCCGAAGACCGGCGAACATGTCCTCGCTGCAGCTCGGACAGGGTCCCTGTTAACCCCTGCTGGTAACACGGAGATTTATTCTGTCAAAGAGTCAAAATTAAAAAGACTAATGGAAAGTTCAAAGTGTATTATTGGTATCAAATTAAGCAGAGAGACGCGTTTATGAGATTTATTGAGTCATAAATTAAAAGAACCCTGGTTCCTTTGTAACTTCTGGCACTTTTTATGAAGTTGATTTTAGTCTATAAAGTTTATCACTGTTGAAATAATTGATTATGTTGTTAAAACCTGAAAGTTTGATTTTCTCTCGACAAGTTAACAAAACTGAAACAGTTTAATTTTTATGAGAAACAGCTGTAAATAATTCAAGAGTTTCCACAGATTGCAGTGCAGCAGCCGTTTCTTAACCTGGGACCCCAGACAGCAGATAACACTGTGAGATCTATAATTAATAGATATTGATAAGCTGATGTTTGATGATAGAAAAGCCTACATTTGTTCATTCTTCTAGGTAGTGTTGAAAAACTGGCATGTTGTCATTGTTTCCATATGATCAGTGTGAAGCCGGCTCTTCTAATCCGACTAAAGGTTCGTTCGGGCCCGTGAGGCTTTTAGGAACGACAAACGCTCATTCTTCTTTAAAGATACCGACACTCAAGAAAACTAAACTTTTAGCGCTCAGTCATCGACAGTAATGTTAAAACTAGCTGTGAGTCTGTGAGTTTGTTAACCAGCGAGAGGAAAAAGCAAAAAGAAGCAGGAGGTCGAACCTGCACAGGACAGAAATGTGGATGAAACGTCCAACAATCAGAAACATTTGCGACACCTCGACTGTTGGTTTGTTCCTCGGACAGTTTGAATGTAACTGAATCTGTTTGTGTCGTCTTGCAGCGATGGCGGGACTCATCGTGCCGCCCATGTGAGGAGGATTCTCCGCCAGATACCGTCAGACACCCCCCCTCAACCCCCCCCAGTGCCGTTTGCCCCACCCGCCTGAAACAACATCAACAGCGGTGAAAAATCCTTCCCATCATGCCCCACACCGAGCGACCCCGACCGACCCAGAATGCATCACTGCAGCAGAAGAAGACGTTTGACTCGTCATCGATTCGTTAATTTACCGCCAGCCGACGTCTTCGTGTTCGCCGTGTTCTTCTCAGACGTCTGCAGTGGCTCCGCCTCCGAGGAGGTCAAAGGTCGTGAAGCGTGAACTGCGGGGGTGGGGGGGCAGGTGTCTGCAGTACTGCATGTGTGTTGTTGTGCCGAGTTATGAAACAGGTTAGTTTGAAGTGTGTAGAGGCTGAACAGGCCTCAGATCAGTTTGAAGCACTGTGAGACAGGAAAGAGGCGTGTCCACCGCGAGCTTCTGGTCACTGCGGCGACATCACCAAGAGAGGGTCAGATGTCACTGAGAAAGAGCCAATAAGGTTTGATTAGGGTTTGATTTAAAGGGCCGCTCCAGCGGTCTTCCATGTTTCAGCCGTTTTAGTACAAATCACAAATCTTCATCCCCATTTTGCAAACCAACTCGTTTTTATCGTTCTGATCAGAAATCAATAAGCAGACTGTGGAAACGTGCATGTGTTGTGTTGATCTGTCGCAGTGAACATTGAGTCTGCATTATCTTCTGTCAAAGATACATTATTGTAATTGCAGTACAGACTCAAGCTTTATTTAAATGGAGTTCTGCATGGGACCAGAACCTGGCCTGTGGTCACGTATTTAAGACCCGACCCAACTGAACCCGACTGTGAGGCCAAATTTTAAGTTGAAAATGAGTCTTTTGGCTAAAACTGGCACATTTACAGTGATGTCGATCAATATGCATCAATATGCAATTAAATACATTTTAGACTGGAACCAGACCCAAGATCTCAAGATCTTTCTTCTTAATTTCTTCCATAAACTACATTATAAAACACAACAATAATGTAACTTTGACAAAAAATAAAAACAATCTGAAAATACAAAAACAACATTATGTCTTAATGGATTACACAGGATAAGGACGTTTCAACAGTCTGCTAATTAATATTCACATCATACTGAAATGAGCGGACCCATACGAAAAATAATCACAAATAGTCTTTATGTTTCATAATTAAGGAGGTAAAACTCGCAAACTCACTTGACGCGGTGCCTGAAATATTGATATTAAAGAAGCCCGCCGGTGTTTCTGCACATTTTACATCATTTGTTCCAAATTCTCCGTCAGTTTTTAGACGGGTTTCCTTCCTACAGGCAGACACCGCATGGACTCTCTCACTGTGGTGTTACTGTTGTTGGTAACAACGTTCAGACTCGTTCTGCACTTTCTGATGTGCAACAACAACTGAGAGAACAGGAAACGAAGACACAACGGGCGACTAAAGCGAGTCTCTGCAGGTGAGCAGGCGAACATGTAGAGCGGCCCTTTAAAGTGTAAAGTGATTCATCACCCGCAAACATCCATGTTGTGAGTCTGAAAAACACAAAGAGGATTTAACTATATTTGGTTGAATAAGTTTTCGGTTCTGTTAAAGGAACGAGAACTGAAGATCTCTAAAACCTCTGATTGGTTCCCGCTGGATCAGAAGCTCTCCGTGGACGCTGACCCAGAGTCGGACCGAGTCCACAAACCAGGAAAAATCCAACTTTTAAGACCTTTTTCAAATCTGGAAAAACCGTCAGACGGTTCCCTGTTCCCACAAACCCCAGAGGACCAGACTCCTGATAAAATATCACGTCTTCTAGCGTTTTCCTTTCTGTACCATAGCTTTTAACAATGTTTGTGTCTCATCTTCTAAAGGAGGGAAATGCAGTAATTTTCTAAGCTAAAGACGGAACGAACAAACGTCCTGCAAATGTTACACTAACATTTGTGTGAATAAAGTCGAGGCAGCCCAAGAGTTTCTGTTCTGTTTGTTTTTTACTTTTCTGGGTTTTTTTATTTGGACGTCTCATTTTTAAACTCCAGTACAATAGTTCTGTTTTGCGGGTGTGTCGGTGGTAGATTTTAAGCAGAAGAAGCTTGCAGCAGTTTTAATCACATTTAGGTACCAGATTTTCTTGTTATTCTCCTGATTGTGCTTATTTTATATGTATTTATAAAGTATGTTTTGGGGAGTTCCTTTTGTGATTTAGGCCTGAATGATAGTCTCAAATATATATGTAAACACATTTGATGTCTTAATACCTTTTAGATATTGTAAAAAGAGTGAACAAGTGAGAGGAATTAACCCTTTTGTAAAAACAAAAAAACGTCATGACATGGTCGCCCTGTTTTTGAAAGCAGGACGGAAAAAAAACGCTTTCATCACTTTTGTACAAAAATGCTTTTCCGATACGATATTTAACTTTTTGTAAACAGCATCATTTGTGTTTCCCCTGGTTCTTCTCGTCCTTTGTGTATTATTGTGAAATGTATAATCATGGTTATTTCTTAATGCACTATTTTTGTTGGGGCACTTAATAAGAGCAATGCATCTTAGCAAAAAAGAAAAAAAAGCTAAAAGTTAAAAAAAAAGACGATATGCACCGATATGTTTTTTCTGAAAAGGCAAAAATCCTTCGTCATGTGAAAGTTTTATATTTCAGAAGCTTATAACGTCATAATATTCCTCCACTCTTCCTTTTGGACCGAGCGTATCTCTTGGTTTCGGTGTTTAGAAGACAATATTTTATCCATCTTAATATTAGACCCGATCCTCGTCTTTGTGTTTTTTGGTGAGAATGATTGTACGGTTTAAAAACAGGCAGCAGATTTTAAAACCACTCCGAAAATGTTTTTGGGTCACCGATCTCAAGGAAACTTCCATCGATGTTGGTGTTGTTGTTGATGGTGCTGTTCTCGTTGTTGCACACAATCTGGATCATTTACTTATGCAACTGTGTTCCTGTTCTGTAACGCAAGCTTGTCTTCCACGCCGCCGTGGAGAAGTCTGGACAGTTAAAAGAACAAAAAGTCGTGTTTGATGCCTTACAATTGACCACACGAAGTCTTCTCTTTGTTCTGTAAAAACGGCCGTAGATCGTTTCGTGATTTGTTTCGTCGGACGAGCCGTCGTCCCGTCAAACTGGGAGAATCTTTGTTTTTTGCACCAAACGTTTGTCCCTCAGGTTCCCCACAAAAAAACCACACTTACCCCAAACTGAAAAAGCTACGTTAGCGGTTAGCCTTTCATTAGCAATGCCTGTTGGTTTCAGTGAAAAACTTTAAAAAGGTAAAACTCACAGATTTTGTTGTAGCGCCAAACAGCGCCCCAAATCACAAAGGAGGTACTGCAACACGATCCGGGAGTTTGCTACGGAAGCACACCTCATTCAGGAAAGGAAAAATGAGTTCTACATCCCATAATTATAATTTAGCATCTACGAATCACAAGACATTACAGTAAGACCACGATCTGCACATCAAATTACATGACAATTGAAAATCTAATAAAAAAACTTTAATATGATGACCAGTATTCCAAAATTACACATTTTGTAATCATGAAAGTTCTCGTATTTCATATTTATCATAAAACTACAGTACATCAACAAGATCGGTATCGTGCAACTAAGAATGAGACAAGTGAGATGTTTTGTTTCTCAAACTTACGTGAAAACCATCCTACAAAATGCATTTCTCACATTCAGGAGGAAACTACGTCATTAATCTGAGATCAGCGTCTCGAAATTACAAAATCACTTTCTCACTCAAAACTAACTTACAGTGACAAGATCTGTATTTCATAATTAGGTGAAAACTGTGTCTTAACGTCCAGCTGTGATTATCAGCTCTGCTTACAGAGTTTACTGGACTGTTGGGGGTTTAATCCAACATCCCTTTAACTCCTGAAAATGAAACCACCTGAATCTCTGCATGTCTTTGGAAATAAAACACCGAGGTGAGGGCAGGACTGTGAAGTTTGGACGGATTAAACTTTTGACTTTATGCAAATCCAGCAGGACTGACAGAAACCTGCAGTCACTGCACAGCGTCGCCCAGACGCCATCGTGTCGGCGTCTGGCCAAACATCTGTCCAGTGTCTCTAGGAAAAGCCATTTTTTCACTGAAACTAATGAAACCAGCGAACTGTCACACCTCGCACTGAACAGCTTGCTAAAATTCATTTTACTTTTGTTTTGGTCACAGTTGTAGAAAGTTTGCTTCTCACCGTCCCGGTTTTCAGCCGAGGTTTTAAAAACTGCAAAGTATGCTTTTTTCTCGATGTTTTACTTCAATGTGAAAGAGGGCAGAGGTACTGCATCTTTGTGAAATATGAAATATATCATCAAAGTATATCAAAGCACAATGTTTAATTAATGTCTTTAGAATACAAACGGGGCGACACCCCGGCTTTTTCCTTTCCTGTCTCTGGCCATGCTGTAAATAGATGCATGTTTTTGGTTCTTTTGGTTTGTTTTTTCCTGTGATCCAGTGCTTTTTGTACAGAAACAGTCTAATAAAGATTACATTTGGCTTGAACTCTGAGCTGTCACGCCTGATGTGTTGTCATCAAGTTTAACGTGTTAAAATGTTAATTGTGTGCGTGTGTCATGTTGAACGGGAGAAGCACTAAAACAGGGTTTCTGCGGGTCCTTAAAAAGTCTAAAATCCAATAATCTGAATTTTAAGCCTTGAAATGTCTTAGATATGATTTTGACAGCTCTTTGAAATTAATTGGATTTCTTTGAACGTTACTTTTAAAGTAAAGTTAACTGAAGTCTCGCTTTTAAATGTGTTTTGGGGGAAATTTTGTACCAATATGGAACCAATAACCACCATAATAAGTAATTCTGGTATCCGATATTCCTTCATGTGCTTCCTACTTTTTTTTTGCCAGTAAAAACGTGAAATTGCATTCGTAAAGGTTTTAAAAAGTCTTAACTTGAACTTGTTGAAATCTGCAGAAACCCTGTAAAAGGATGTGAAGTGTCTTTTGAAGTGAATTACCATAAATCAGTTAAACCATAAACAATGAAAGTAACTGAAATTTCAGTTTCAGAGTTCAAAGAGGAAGAACTCAAATCCTTGAGTTCATTAAAACTTTAAATACAGTTATTTTATCGACTCTATCGATGAAGCTTGTTTGTCCAGTTTTGGGGATTTTCATGGTTCCAAAATAAAAATGTGTCATTGAGCTAAAACGAGGCAGTTTTCAGAATAAAAGTTGAATGATAAACTGAATCGGTAACCAGTAACTCCAGCTGTCAGGTGAGTGTAGGGGAGGGAAAGCCTCCAAAATGGAAATCGTCAGTAAAGCAGCAGAAGGACGCGGCTGGAGGAGCTGGAAGTCTTCTGGTTTTGGACGGAGAATGTTTCTCGTTTCATCTCAAGTTTCTTAAAACTACCAAACTTTTCCAGCATCGTTCATCCAGCAGAAATATTCTCCAAACGACCTCCAAAGATTACAGTTAATGATGAAACTGTTGGCGGAGGATCGTGAAGACGGAGCTCTGATTGACGTTTGGAGTCGAGCTGATGTGAATCAATCGGTGCAGCTCGGAGCCAAAGCTGCAATCCTTCAGTCGGAGCGAGAGCTCTGCAGCAGGTAAAGACATCAGCCGGCATAGAGACAGAAATACGTCTGAGGAGGACGTGAAGGTTTCAGATGGAGGTTTGTGTTGACAGTCAGGAATCCTTCTGTAAACCCACAATCCTGAACCTTTAGAGACGCAAGTTTACAGATGGACTGCTCCTTCAACTTTCCTATTTGTGTGCTCAATATTGTTGATTAATTATGATGCTTTCATCTGTATCCATGTAGAGTTTTTATGAACTGATGGCGTCTGCAGCTTCAAGGTTTGTACAGTGAAACAGTCTCCTGTAAAATCTGTTTCACGTCAAAACTGAAAACACTAAAAATACAGTTTAACAGCCAAAACCTGAACGTATAGTCAGGTACAGTATCTGAGTCCAAGGCCTCACTCAGACTGTGTTTCTGTCTCCAGGTGAGGTGTGGTGATTTTAAAGTCACTTGCTCTGGTCCGTGACTTTGATCCGGCCCAGAGCTCATATGTGGGTCCCGTCTGAATGGGGTTTAAGATCCAGATCAACCTGGATTAAATCCAGTCGCTCCACAGTGGGAGACGCTGATGAGGATACTGGCAACAGGTGCACAGGTGGGCGTGGAGGTAAAGGTGATGAAGGAGGTCGAGCAAAGAAACATGTCGATTTAAGAGTTTTTATTTCTGCAAGTCGACTCACAGCTGCGCAGGAAAGGCTCTGATTGGTTCGATTGTTTTTCCAACAGAGGAAATGGCCGTCAAAGAGCACAACACCAGACTTGTTTGAATCCATGTGGGCGGCGGTTCAGAGGTCTGGAACCAGGACAGAAGAGTCTTTGGGGATTTAAAGAAATGTCAAACTTTGACAAACTTGGCTTTCAACAAAGCTTGCTCCTGTTGTGAAGACTTTCTGTGCAGGAATGTGTTCAAGGTCGATGATTCTCAAATATAAAACCAGTATTTACACAATACAGTTCTAACCCATGACCATCAAAGAGCAGTTTAGACCATCAACAGGCCAGGACAAATAAAACTGGGTCCTTCAGCAGACCTGAAACCTCTCTGTCCTCTTCGTTCCCTGACACTGAGAGACAAAGAAAGTGTGATAAGTGCTTTTTAAAGTCTGAAGGTCAGCAGTGGTCCTTATCAGGCCTGCAGTCCTGAGCAGGAAGTCTGGTTTCCATCGTGGAGGACCAGAACAGTCCAGTATCAGAGTCTGCAGCACAGATGGGGGTGGGGGTGTTTGGCAGCGTTCGGCCAGCTGAGGCTCCGTTACAGGCACAATTAACTTTCCCTCCACCGTCAGCACCAACCTTGATGAGTTGTGAAGGCAGTTTCTTGAATACACAGCGCTCGTTAGCGGAGAGCATCGCCCGAGGCTTCAGCAGCAAACACCCAAAGAAAAGCTCCAACCCTCCCCGAGTCCGCACATCCTCGGCCAAACTCCACGCTGCCGCTGCCAGACCCGGCGCAACACCAACCAGCTCACACTCACAGAGAGAAGAAGAAGAAGAAGAAGAGGAGCTGTGTCGCTGAGAAAGGCTGTTAACAGTTTTTGATACGGTTTCCTCCAAATAGTCGACGTTGGTTTCTTCGTTCACTCACCTTAACCTCGTGTTTATTATTGTAACTTTGACGACGAAGCTCCACTGAACTTAATGAAGTAATTCTTTTAACTCAAAACGTGATGTTTCCCTAAATCCAACCGAACGTCACATCATGACACAACAGATTATGTTCAGTGACTTGTAACAGTTTGGAAAACACATACTACTTACTGTGAACTGTCAGGTAAAAAGACCCAACTGAATTTAGAGGCCAGATCCTTGGAGGGACGGCCCACGCAGGTGAGTCCTTCAGCGCACCTGAAGATCAAACCTAACGGTGTGTTCAGGAGCGCCGGGCACTTCCAGCCAACAACGTGTTACACACCAGAGTTAATCTGCGGAAGTAGTTCCATAATCCCAGAGTTTATCAGTAAAAAAGTTTTTCTTTTTCGTTGGTCCACTTCATGAGGTGGATTTAGTGATTCAAGGAAACAAGTTAGGGAAACAAATAAAATAATTTGGCGATATTAGTTACTAGATTGAGGAAACAGAGTATACTGGGTGCTGAAATAAGTAATTTTAGGGGCTGATTGATTAATTGTTTTCACCTCTCGGGCTCAGCGGGAAGAAGTGCTGCTGAGAGCTACAGGAGGGGAGAAGGCCAAAAAGATCTTTTTTACAGCTCAGAGCTGCTGATGTTTTAGCTTCGTGAATAGTTGAAATATTTTGTAATCAGTCAGAGGAAGAGGTGGTGCAGAGGTGGTGCAGAGGTGGTGCAGGTGTGTTTGGTTTGGGCGAGTTAAGTGACATTATGTCACTGCTGCTCTCCATACATCTGCGCTCTTAAACGGTAAAGAATTAGACCATTTCCTGTGAGGTGATGATGTCATTGTGATACTACTGCAGTGTGTGTGTGTGTGTGTGTGTGTGTGTTATTATAAAGCAGTGCTCAGGACTGACGGGGGGGCTGTAAGTCATCTCACACAGGAAAAGCCCCGGGCCCGGCCCTCGCGATGACACCGGAGCCCTCGCCAACTGGGCTCGGAGCTGGAGAAGGTATGTAAATCACTCGTCCAAAGGTTCACGCTCGCCAGCCGTGTTTCCTGGGAAGAACGCGGTTCTGGACAAGGATTGGAAATCTGATGTGGGCCCATCGAAACCATGTGTTGCTCAACCTCAGCTCTGACAATACAGAGAGAATATTTCAGAGACAGGGTCAGCCGTTTCCTCATCGCCCGGAGGGACGCCCGAACCCTACTGCAGAGCTCAGCAGGACTCTGACAGACCTGGTTCAGGTACAGTCAGGTGTTTAACCTGACAAACCATGCTCAGGTACACTGAAACAGTGTTTGTCTTTAATAAACCTCCATGTTGTTCTGAAGAATAAATCAGTGAAAATGTTGCTGTTTATTTTACGACGTCAACTGTTTTTACACTGTGTGATCACACACACACACACACACACACTCTGACAGGTGTGACAGGTGTTACCTCGTCAGTCTCAGTGTTCGTCAGGTTCACCTGTTGGTTTCACACTGCACGTGGATCCAGGACAAGCTGTCAATCAGAAAACGTTTCATAATTTAAATAATAATAAATAACTTCCGCAGCTGCTAAAGGACGTGTAACGTTCACTGTTTAGTGTTTCTTACATTACTGCACATACAAATACTCAGAGCACCACATGTGGATTCATCCGCCACTGAAAATAGTCCCCAACAAACGCACTATTCCCTCCTGTTTGTCTGATAAAAACTACAGAATTTCCATAGAATTTGGTGAAGACGTTCAGGCTCCCCAGAGCATGAACTGCAATGTGTCGAGAATGTTTAGAGACAGAAATACAGAAAAATACTGAGGTCGGACTTTTAGTGACATATTTAAATGTGACTGTTTTGTATTTTATCGTTTTATTTTTTATTTATTTTATTTCAGTTACTGAGGGTTTTTTTTGTCACACACCTTTGTCCGTCTCAGGTGCTGTTCGATCTCTCCACGCTTCTTCAGACTGAAGGAAAATTCACTTCATTGATCTTGTTGTGTGTCACACACCTGGTGTGTGTTACACGTAGGAGTTTGAGGCGGTGGCTATTTCCTGGAGGCATCAGGTACCAGTGCAGACGCAGTGCGTGCTGAACTGAACAACGATCGGTAGAAAAGATTTATTGATCATTTATTAACAGCACAGTTCAGTCAAGATAAAGTCTGATTGAGTCTCTGTTGTCATCTGCACGGGAAACACAGAAATCTACACAATGACATAAAAAAAAATCTAAATTTACAATCCAGTATAAAATATAACATGAAACATGTGCATCACACACATTTATACTTCTTCTTGGTACCACAACACCTCATTTACCTCCATGCATTTAGTATGTAACAGGCCACACACACACACACACACACACACACACAAGTGGAAACTAACTCTAATAAATACAGAGGCGGGTGCAGACTGCCCCCCCTCCCATTAAACACACCATCAGATCCTTTAACAGTTCCCATGAACAGTGTTCAGTATGTGCAGGAACATAGAAAACGTCCTGAACTTTTGTTTTCATTTCCTCCTCCTCTTCCTCCTCCTCCTGCTCCTCTTCCTGCTCCTCCTCCTGCTCCTCCTCTTCCTGCTCCTGCTCCTCTTCCTGCTCCTCCTCCTCTTCCTGCTCCTCTTCCTCAGAGCTCGGCGAGATGTTTTTGGAGGACAGACTTTTAGCACAACACCTCCCGGAGAGGACAAAAAGGCAAAGCACCAGAGTACACTTTACACCTGCTTCCCTTCTTCATCCGTCTTCATTTTTCTGGAGGAGGCAGGATGTTTGGCTTGGCTGCGACCCGCACCATGACTTAATCCCTGGGTGCTATTGTTAAATTTTTCGAGCAAAAAAATAATGAAAACCAAATGCGGCTGAGGGACCCCGTTTCAGGTTTCAGGGCCTGCGCTTTAACAATGTTACGTTTCCAGCACGTCGAGGCCAAATAACTCACTTGTGTTTCCCTTGTAATATTACGCCAAACATGAGATCTTTACTTTGTCAAATCTGGTAAGTATCAAACCAACTGTATCAATAGGAAAACAGTTTTAATAAGCATTCCCAGGCGAGGGCCGAGGAACACCTCTCACCTGGAAGCTATTAGAGCCGACAGGAAATGGAGGCAGAGATCGAGTGCTTCCCAATAATGTGTGTCCCCCCGGAGAGAGGAAATATGTAGATTCATCATAAAACATATCTGAGAGCTTGGACTGAAACAGAGCAGAGAAAATCAGCAAAGACAGCTGGGCACCTCCAGCCCTCCAAGATAATATCGCACAAACATCTGCGGATGCAGCGTGCAGATAGCGTTTCATCGCTCATGTCGTACTGTCTCTCCTGACAGTGCAACGGGAAACACCTTCTCCAGATGGACGCACCACTCTTATATATATATATATATATATGTACATGGAAGACCTTTCCTGCCAAGAAGAGACGGAAAATCAGGCAGGAAAAAACAAAACTCATGCTAAAGTCATAAAACATATGAGATATGAAGTCAAAATTATGACTTACTACTTCATGATTTTCACTTGCAAAGTCAATACTTTAACTCACCAAGTAAAATGATGACATTAGTTCAAGAAATCTGACTTAGTAGAAATATGAGATATTAAGTCAAAATTATGAGTTCCTAAAGAAACAAAACAATCATGACATCAGTGTCATTTTAACTAAATCAAAATGATGAGATATTAAGCCAAAATTCGTTACGTGCAGCTGGTCTGTGTGTATAAATGGGTTTAGACTTTATTGATGGTGATTTATGTAAATTAGGGGAGGGGGGGCATATATATATATATGTGGGTATAACGTATGTTTACAGGATGTAGTAAAAGCAATAAAAACTCAAAATCACAAAAAACTAAAACTTGCTGAGTCACAACTATGAGAAACTATTAATGTAAAATAACTGAAAGAAATCGTAACATAATGTAAAAAAGTCTAAATTATAAGATAAAAAGTCAAAATGAAGACTTACTAAATCACAGAAGAAGAAGATTTACTGTCTCATAGTTTAGTATCTCATCACTTTTTCTTTTTCTTTGGCTGCTGGCAGCATTGATTCCTGGCAGCATTGATTCCTGGCAGTATTGGCAGTATTGGGCTTCCATACATTTGTTGGCAGTTTGGCAGAAATATTTGGCCTTTTGACTGATGGATTTATTCTGCGTCCTTCACATTACTGTCCATTAAAGTCCATCTACGGCAGGTGAGGCGTCTCGTCTCCATTGGAATTCCTGAAGCGGAGCGATCATCATCAGGACGGTCTCCGAGGCCGAAATCAGTGTTAATAAATCAATCCCCAGCCTGGGTGAGCTCCTCCATCGCTCCCTCAGCTGCTTGCTAAACAAATGGATTCAGCATGTTTAATGAGGGTGGGGGGTGGGGGGGTAACTAATACCTTTAATGATCTCAGCAGACCTGAAATCACTGGCACCTGCCCAGAGCGAGCGGTCGGGGAGATGTTTTGGACTGCGGCGCCGCGGCCGTCATGGATGAAGATGCTCTGGAAGATTTACGGCCGAGCGCTGGAGATGCCCCCCCCGCCCGCCCCCTCGTGGAAAAGGCCATGAATTAGGGGGGCGGTGAAATGGGCCACACGCTGACATCACAGCGAAGCCTCGGCGGTACGAGATGTTGAACGGTGTCTGGGGAGCAGGACGTCGTCTCTTTCTCGCTCTCTGTCGTTTTGAAACTTTCAAACTCTGAAAACAGTTCAACAACGGTTTCAGCGTCTACACCTGTGGGACTAAATGATCTCAACTCAAAGGTCCACTGTTCTCAGGTGCTCCCCCCTTGTGTTCTCCTCCCTCCTTCTCTCTCAGGTGCTCCTGATCAGGGAATTAGGCGGCCGGCCTATTTAAGGGAGGTCGGGGGAGGAGCTCTCTGTCTGACAGAGGAAGCAGCCTTCTGACCGTGTGCTGTTTTGTTTCTTTGGTTCTTTCTTTTGAGGACGGGAGTCTGGTAGTCCAGTTTTTGTGGTTTTGTTTGTTAGTATAGTTTATGCACTGTTTTGGTAGGTTAGGGGGGCAAGCTCTGGGTCCGACGGCCCATTATGTGGCTGGCCCAGACTTCCCCCATCCTTCTGTTATGTTTGGCCTCCAGACTCCCATAGTTTTGGTTGATGTGCAGTTTAATTTGGTTTATTAATAAAAATGTTGTTTAAACCAATTAATCCTCGGGAAAGGCGTAACAGGCAGCAACAGATTAGATTAGATTTACACTCAGACCAACATTTATCTTCCAAGAGGAATTATGTCACGTTCAGAACTCAAAAAGAGACAAATGTTCAAGTGGGCATTATTCAGTCATCAGTCTCATATTCAAAATAAACTTTTGACTAAAAAACATGTTTTTTTTCAGTTTAGTTTACAAGAAAACCTTCTGGTCATTTGGACCATTTTTAATTCAATTTAAGAACAGACAAGAACACTTTCCAGAACCAAACAAAGCGTAGTGTCCGCTCACATAACAAAAGAGACAAAACACAAATTCAAAAAATACACAAGCAAAATGGATGCAAACATTTCTTTGAACTAAACACAACCCTCCTGTTTGTAGTGGACCGAAGATTTCACGGGTCTCTCTTCATGAACTAAACCACAACATGGCCTCAGCAGTCCTGCAGCCACGTGTGCGTCCACTAACTTTTCTTATATTTAACAGATTTCAGCATCAAAAGATCAACACATCCACCTGACTTACAGCTCAAACACTGAAGCTGAACTGTGGAACAAACCTCACCTTCCCAGGAAGTCCACAACCAAAACAGGAAGTAAAGCAGGCAGAAGTGCAACAAGAACACTAATATAAAATAAAACTACACTTCCCGTTAAAACATTTTATAGGAAGGTGTCCAAACTCTACATAAAGATAAAAAATGAAACAAAACTTCAGGAAAAGTTGATGAACTGAAGCGTTAACCTGTACCCTTCAAAATAAAAGTCTCTGCCTAATCAATTTAGGAAACAGGAAGCAAATGTCGGTGCTGTTTGTTAAACAGGTTAAAGACATTAGAACGCTGTGCATCAGTATATTAACATGCTCTCGGTCAGATTAACAGTCAGAAAAATGGTCAGATTACATCTTTACAAATGACAGAATTATGTTACATCATCATCACCTGTCGCCACCGCTGCTGACATCAACAAAGCAAACAGCCTCAAGTATTATTTTATATTTTATAACCTTTTCAAAACTGTCACAAGACAAACTTCAAGTGAACCATGAACACATTCAGCAGCTGCTGCCACAAAGAAGCTCAAACATTTGATTTTAGCAGCTAAAAGATTTTGGTTTGCGTTATTGTAGCAGTAAGTAGCTAAACGGGTCGGGTCGGTTCTGCACATATGAACTAATTTAGGTTCAGTTTAGTTAAATCACTGCTTGCTGACTTAGTAAAATTTACTTAAATGCGGTCAAAATATTCAGCAGAGAATATCAGAAATAAGTCCTAGAATATAATGCAAGATAATAATTAGCGTCGCTAACGCAGCGAAGCTACAGAGGCTTCAGGATAACCTGAACATGGAAGGGTTTGTGTTCAGAGGACAGGAAGCTTTAGGTGCATAAATACATGAGATGAGACGCTCCACGATCAGTGTTTGTCCAACAGGAGATGTCGTGTTTGCTCTGCTCTTCCTGTTTCGATGAACCACTTCCCCTTCAGGGGGAAAGCGTTTCCTGTTACACGCTCGTGCTGCGAGTGATGGTGTTCGGGTAAGAAAGCAGCTTCCTAAGACGTCTCGGGAGACGATTATGTTTAAAGGCTTCGCGCGACATCACGGAGGGCACAAATGGATTCTGGGGGCAACTGGCTCACCTCCATTATCCACTCCAAGATGGCCTCTACAAAGAATCCCGCTCGCTGTAAGCAGTTGATTAGACACTACGGCCATCGGACTCACGTAAAAGACTCATCGTTCTGTGATTTCGGGCTTTCCATTACGGACAACAGGCTCGGCCCGTTTCCTGCAGCGCTGGCCTGCACTGGGAGCAGCACTCCACATCACCGGGGAAAGTCCCAGTGCTGTTTGTAAATGCAGATAGCTGCTCACTCTTTAACCTGCACCTAAAATGTAAGGGGTTTATATTTCCTGCCAGACTGATCTGGCAGTGTGGAGAAGGTTTTCTTAAATACTCTGAAAATTGTACAGAATTTGGTTGGTGGCCAGCCAGATGTACTGTGCAGTCTGTGATTTCTAATAGTGCAGACACTCAGAGTCCATGAACTAAACTGAACTAGATCTCTGCACGACGAGCAGCCGCAGAGGTTAGAGTAAGATAAATCTTGTATAACTGGAATTACAACAGATAACATCGGTTTTTAAATTCTGTACTCAACCCAACCGGTTGAGGCAGATGACCGCCCACCCAGAGCCTGGTCCTGGTTCTGCTCGAGGTTTCTGCCTGTTAAAAGGGAGTTTTTCCTTGCCACTGTTGCTTGTGCTGCTCTTGGTGGGAATTGTTGGGTCTCTGTACACATAAGGAGTCGGTCTAGACCTGCTCTTTATGACAAAGTGCCCTGAGATAACGTTGTTATGATCTGGCGCTATATAAATAAAACTGAATGAACACTCTTTACTTAGGTAGACAATAATATTATTATTATGAACTACATCAACACAGAAGTGAATAAATGCAACATAAAAAAAATGGCCTTCTGTGGGGGGGTCATGACCTGAGTGTTTCTAAAATCCTGCCTGCAGGCCCGACTGTGTAAATGGAGATGCACCTGTCTGACTGCCTCAGCAGAACATCCCTGGATCCAAAATGCTGCTGCAGAGCTTTAGACCAGGTCCTCCAAAAAGTCTCTGGCTCCATCAAATTCAGAATCCAGTTCCAAGTTCTTGTGCTCACTTATAGATCTCTGCAGGGTCAGACACCTGCAGGTCTCTGCTGAGGTGCCCTGATCCGGGTCTGCCGGTTGTTCCCCGATCCAGAATCAAAACTAAAGGGGACTTTGCTTTTGAGGTTGTGGCTCCTAAACTTTGGAACTGTCTCCCTTTGGACTTCAGATCTGTGGACACCTTTTAAAGACCTGCGTAGGCTTGGCTTTATTGTTGATGGTGTCTGTGTGTTTGTTGGATGACTGCTCTTTAAAGCTTCTGAATAAAGCAAGTTCAGAGAGTTGAAAGTATCTCTGGGTCTTGTTCATGAGTAAGGGTATAATTATTATTAATTATCTCATCTGGCCTGGGGACCCCTCGGGGCCCCCAGGAGGAGCTGGACAGCGTTGCTGGGGAGCGGGACCTCTAGACTCCCCTGGTTGGCCTGCTGGCAGGAAATGGATGCATGGACATAAATAAAGTTTCATCCAGCAGTTTTTCTGGTGGTTTGCAGCTCGAGTTCTGAGAGTATTTACAGTAAAATATTCACATTCGCTTCTGTAAACGAACAAACCGTCTCTGTGCTCTGAGAAAATGTTATTTTGGTGTTAACTTGGATATTAGCCGCACTCGAGCCGAGTTTCCAAACGTTACCTCATGATGAGAAGCTTTGATTTAAGAGCCAGCAGACGAGCTGCAGTTGCATCACAGACTTATTAAGGCTGCACAGATTTACACCACATCAGAACACTTTTACAAGACAGTTGATGAGATTCAAGCCTCCTCCTTCACACAGCAGCGTATAAATATTTACCTGCAGTGCGTCGGACTCCATCTGTCCGGCGCCGCTGCCGCTGCCCTCGCAGGTTTCCCGCCGGGAACTGTGAAGATGTAGCAGAGATCCGGGCTGACCGACGCTCTTATTAAAACAATGAAGCTCATAATTATCCTGGAATTCCAGAGCAGTGCTATAGTCGTAATGAGGCCACACAGGAGCCGGCTGATAAAGAATGAATGTAATAAATAAGCCATTAGATGGGCAGTAAAAAGAGGAGGGGATAAAAAAAAAGACAACAACGCTGAAATGAGTTCAGACAGGTCTTGTTGTCTCTTGATGAGCACTTGGAGAAGTTTCTATTTTCGACCTTTAACAGTGTTTGTTTGCGAGTCGGTCCCGTGTTAAAGACGAGCTGTAAAAACATCAACAGTTCTTTTCTTGTGACGTTAATTAAAGTGAGAGGGAATACTGACGAGGGGAGAACATGTTCTTAAAATATTTCAATATTAACACAGTGTGTGCAAATGTTAAAGTCCAACTTCTCTTTTTAGTCAAAAATAATGTCGACGTGTTTTTTGTTAATTATTTTTTATTATTAAAAGGAAGAAAAAAGTTCTTTTTCTGGGGAAATGTGAGAAATATCTTGTCGTCCTGTTCGTGTGTCGTGTAGCTGCTGATTGGCTCAGTGTGACCGTCTGCTCGGCCAATCACACATCAGGTGCCGCCGGTGTAGTGGTTTCATGCAAGATTCCCATTCTTGCGACCTGGGTTCGATTCCCGGGCGGTGCACGAGCTTCTGTTTGTTAACAGAAACACTTGACTTGTGTATACACATTCACGGCTCCGTCCCGGCGCTGAAAGGCAGTGAAAATGGTCCTTTCTTTAATGGCTGCTTTGAAGTAAAAAGAATTATCATATCGCTGGAAGGATTGAAGTTCCCCAGAAGGAACCCTACAGTTTTATTAGTTTTACGGCTGCTGTCTTTTTACACATTTGACCGCCGTCCTGCAGCAAGTGTAACACCAAAGTTAATGGCAAACGGAGAGAAAGTCAAAGGGAAAACTTGGCTGATTATAGCTATAACTCCTGCAGATACTAATTACCAGTGGCTGTAAAATAAGTCAAACTGGTCATCCTAATGAGTCCACCAGAGACCGATTGTTAAACTCCATTAAAAAGATCTATTTTCCTTCTCCTTTTTTATTTGTGTTTTCCCGGCTCCGCTGTCAGCGTCATCTTATCAAGTGCAACCAAACAAAGTCCCGTTTTAAAGGTCATGACGCTGCATCCACCCAAATACAGTAATTAATGTAAAATTAAGCCTGACATAAACATTAAAAATGGTATTTCAGGGCGTCTTGGAAGAAAAATCCTCTTCATTAAATGTCTGTGGACAAAGTTTGTCTTCAGACGCTGCAGGTGAGTCAGATTTGACCTTAACAGCACAGGTAGTGAACACATACAGTTATTTAACACTAATTCAAGCAAACCTCTGTCCCGCTGCAGGAGCTGTGTCTCTGCTCATGAACACAGATCAGCAACACAAGTAATTACATGTCTGCAAAACGATGTCATTGACTTGATGTTGTGTGTTCAGTCTCACACCATCATCAGCACCACAATACTGTATTATTCTCCATAGCTGACTATTATATAGATTATATATATTAATCTGTAGATGATTGGTAGAAGCCTCACAGGCCTTTTTCCCCGCAGACATCTTGACTTGTCAAAGTCCAGCTGTTATTAACAACATTAACGGCGGCGTCTCGGTGAACCAGCAGGAGCAACACCAGGACCCTGACACCATGTTTCATTGTTATTTTGCACATCACTCTGATATTGCACGTGTTTTTGTGTGTAAATACAGAAACATATGTAACTGATCCTGCTTGTAAACTAAATTTCACTTTCATATCATTTGTTCTATTTTGTTGCCTATTTAATTGTGTTATTCTATTTTAATGTGAAATATGTTTATACATGTTCTGTGTGTGCAGCGTGCAGGACGACGTGTCTGCTGGGAATATTAGCATGCTAACATTGGCGCCAGTGTTTGCTAGCTAGTTAGGTAACTAGCAGTTGAAGTATGAGCTCCAGTCAGCTGTTCTGTGTTGACTTTATTCAGACGGTCAGAGATGAACCAGGTTTCATAAATCTGACACGAGTTACTGTGGAAACGTAGTTTTCAGGATTAGCTTCTGCTGTTTTGGAGATCTTTCCCTTGTTTACTCATTCGTTCATCCGTCCGTATAAAACAGGCCGGTGCAGAGTCACAAACCGGTTATCTCTGCATCTATAAAACGTGACGCATCACAAAGTAGGATTGTTAGCAGAAAGTACTTTACGCGTCTTGTGTTGAGGCGTTTCTATAGTGACGGGATGAAACTGAGCTGCTTTAACATAAGGAGTCGGTCTAGACCTGCTCTTTACGGAAAAGAGCCCTGAGATAACTTTGTTATGATCTGGCGCTATATAAATAAAATTGATTTAATTGCAGCGTTGTGAATTACCCAGATTTTCTTCAGTGACGTGATGTTTCGTACAAAGTCTTGAAAGTTTGGAAAAAGCTTAATTTTGATTATGTTTTCAAAGTATGTGCTTGAATTGGAATATAGTCCTCGAGTTTTTCAGTCGACAGTCGCTCATGCAAACCAAAAATCTTTTAATATTTGAAATGAAATGATCCCGTCGTCATGTTTGTCTGTTGTCTCCTGGAATTTATAGCAACTATTTAGATGTGACGATAAAGGCTTTGCTTTAGGTACCTTGAAAGTGCTTGAATTTTACCCTTAAAAAGCCGTGTGAACCCTGTGTGTCGCAGGCTGGAAACAAAGGAGACTGAGTGAATTTACAGAAACAGAGAGTCTCTTCAGGTTTCAGTTCACGGCCTGCAGGTAGAGATTCACACGTTCAACATACAGTTCAAAAGCGATCTTCAGAGCTCACATCAGATAATGAACGTCAGAACAGAACAGCATCCGTCTCTACGAGCGTGTGTGGAGACAGTAAAGCCTCCATATGAGCCCGCAGCCCTCCTGCATGTACGGATTCAGCATTGTATGCTGATGAAAGGCGGATCATCGGGGAGCGAGCGGCTGTTATTTTGGCACGGCTCTCCTAATGTTGCTCGCAGCTCTATATGTGCCATCCATCGCCCGAGCATCCAGGGACTCCCGGGGCTGCTAAAACCCTGCAGGGTGGGTAGAATCTAATAAAACGCACTTGACGTTTTAATTGCATTTTCCTCATCAAGGAGTAATCTGCAAGATGGTTGTGGCATTTCTGTTGAGACCAATAAGGCTGATATTATGATCAGTCATTTCTTTGATAAACACGCCGACGCCGAGCTCGGGATTGTGGGAGGAATACTGAGCCAACCCAAGACGCTTGCATCATTTCATCCTGTGTTTTTAGCTAAATATTGTCTTATGCAATATTTCTGTATGTTTGTTGGCCCGCGGCTGTCGGAACACTGCTTTCTCCCTGACAGCTGTTTGAACATGTTGTAAACAGGGTCCAGAGTGATCCTGGACTCGGTGCAGGTTTCTGAGTTGAGTCCAGAGCGCAGAGCGAGTGCCGCGTCCCTGCAGGGTGACAGTATGATAATGTGGCCCATAATGACTTTCAATTAGCACACTCATGGACTCTGCGTGTCGGAAGCTCGGAGCCGTGGAGGTCAGGATGGCTCGCCGTGTTCGTGTGGAACAGTAACTGTTTTATTAAACAACAAATATACACATTTTACTTATTATATATTCAAATACCAGTTTACCACAGCTGAACTTAATTTAGGAAATCCCACTCCTCCTCAGCGTTTTCCTCCTCAGGTTTAAGGCTTCGTTATGGGTTTATACATAAATATAACGATGTATAAATACAGTGTATATACTGTGTTATACTGTAAAGTCATCTGTAGTTGTTTGGTGCAGATCACTTCTCCTGAACACTGAGAGGAATGAAATAAAACATTCAGCAGCAGAGGTGCTGTTTCACAATTGATTTAGTTAATAAATGAGAATATTTTTAATCCCATAAACTAACTTACTGAACTGATGGAGAGACAAGACGCCTCGCGAAACTAAACTTTACTTAATTCAGACGAGCTTTGTCTGCTGTTGTTCTCGCTCCTTGAAACACCTCGATGTGGTTCATCTTTGTGTTTCGTTACAGGAGATGAAGATGGTCGTCATCTCTCCTCGCTGTAAAACCACAGTAGATCTCCACTGCTACTGTGAATTACAGAGGATCAGCACTTGAATGTAGCCATTACCCAGAACACCCTTCTCTGCAAACACGTTTGCATGTATCTCCAAAAAAGCAGCTTTAACCCCGAGGCTGCAGGACGCCTGGTTCCTAATAACAAGCTTCAGGTTTGTGTCTCCTTTAAGACTCGAAGCTGCTGGAAATATTCTGCATTTTATTGATAAAAGAAGAAAATGATAGACGACCAATCACAGAGCAACTTCACCCTAACTAATGAGATCCTGATGGAGCGGGACTCACACGTGAATAAATACTGGACGGACTGTTCAGCCGAGATCAGATTTCCAGGATGTCAGTGAACATGTTATGAGCTTAAAGCTGTGAATGTCAGTGATGTGTGTGAGATGGCGTACCTGTCCGGACGGGAACCGACGGGGGTTCGGACAAAAATATGTAATAATATAAATGATGTTCGGGTTGGGTCACGTCGGCTGGGCTACTCGACATGGTGCTTCCTGTTCAGTGCTGTGGTTTGTTATTTACGTGACAAACGCATGAACGCAACATAGCTGTGTTCTGTTTCAGGCCGTAAATATTCACGAAGGAAGCTTCAGCTTATGTTTACCGCATCAGGCTCGGGTCGGGTTCGGCCCACAGAAGCCTGCAGCGAAACCAGCTAACGTCTCGTAGCCTTCTCACGGAGGGACGCTGCCGTACAAAAGGAGGAGTGTTATTCCTGGAAGACATTTTTTTATCTTAGATGATCTCTCTCAACAGACAGAGCTCATATTTGGTCCAAACAGGACGGAGGGAAGTGGATCGTTTAGTATTTTAAAGCAGAAAGAGACAAAGAAGAGAGAATTGGTGACTGTGAGACCCCCCCCTCCTCCACCACCTCCTCCACCCACATCTGCAGCCATCCTGCTGGTGCTCTGTGAGCAGGATGAATTACTGTCAGGACCTGAGATGTGACTGTACGTGCAGCTGCTGCGTTAATATGAGCCAATCTGAAAACCCCCCGTCAGCCTCATTGTTTATCAATTAAGTCATTCTTCACGTCTGTTTCCATCTATTTTCAGACGAGCTGATACGGATCTGTTCCCTTTGACCGCCGCTGATCCAAAGAAAACATGGCCGCCCGCCTGTGTTTGGCGGCGGGGCTAAAGCGTGCGTGTCTCTGCGCTCCCTCGTGGCTTTAAGTGCAGCAGGAAGAGGAGTAATTGGAAGTGGTGAGCTATAGCTACAAACACTCTCCTCTTCTCCCCGAGATTCAAATTTACAGTTTGAATGGCAGAAGAAGAAGAAAAAAAAGATCTTTCAATTACGCCTTTTCTCTTTTCCCCCCACATTTAAATTGGAAGTGATCTCAGAGGAAATAGTTATCATTTTAATGACGGCCTCCATTCATTAAAACTCTCATTCTTCCCCTCTTTGCTCTCTCTCCTGTGGATTGGAAGCAGATTCTTACAAAAGCCCCGCTTCAATTACCTCCGAGTTAACCCGCCCTCCACATGCAGGGGCCTCCCCCCCGTCCCCTGATGTGTGGCCCTGAAAGCCCGGCCTCGTCTGGCCCCGCTGCTGTTAACAGGAGAAACCTGAACTCGGAGCTTCACCCTGCCGTCAGGCAGACTGGCATCCGTCATGTGTCGCTCAGAGTCCTGGAGTTTGTCACCCAGAGGTCGGAGTGAAACATGGCAGAGACCCGGGTTCTGTACTCACGTGGTCCTGTTTTTACTCCACCACATCTCAGAGGCAAGAATTGTACTTTTTAATGCACGATGCCTGACAGCTCGAGGCGAGGGCGTAAATCCCCCTCACCGTAACACTGACGTCTGACAGTCTGGCTGAGAGACGAGACGAGCTGATCAACATGTTTGATCTCTCATCGGAGTCTCGTAAGCTCACAGTATTTTGCCCCAGGTTTCACCTCTCAGGCAGGTTTATCTGTACAGCACCTTTCAACAACAAGGAGATTCAAAGTGTTTTACATAAAAAGACATCAAATAAAATAGAAGACAAATAAGATATGATTAAACAGTCCCAAATTAACTTGATAAAATGCAAACAGAAAAGTTTGAAGCCCTGATGTAAAAGAAGTGAGTCTTTGTTTTAGAAGGCTGCTCCTCCAGGTTCAGTTTGGACTCTGGGGACAGGAAGCAGACCTGATCCCAGAACCATCTGAGAGGTCTGGACACTTCAGAACGGAGCTTCATAAACCATCAGGAGTGTTTTAAAATCTGACCGGAGCAGGAAGTCATCGGAAAGACCTGAGAACTGGAGTTCAGGCTGAGAAGATGACCTGCAGACAGTATTCGGGGCTGAAAAATACATCCCCCTCCTCAGCACATTATGGCTGTTTTCAGATAGAAACCTTGTATCTCCAAAGCCTCAACTCTTCTTTTGTCTTCTTTTGTTTTGTTTGTTCCTTCCTTCTTTCCTTCCTCCTCAAACTGATCTGAATCCATGAAAATCCCCAAAACTGGAGAACTGAACTGCTCTTCCTCACTGATACCGGTTTACTTTGACAGAACTAAAGTTTCCTTTGGGGACGCCGGGGACACGTCCCACTGATTTTGTTCCCATCACTTTTTAAAAGCCTCATTTGGAAAACACCTCTGGAAAACACTTTTGTGCTAAAAAGTTCTTTGTAGATAAAATCCTTCCTTCCACCTTTTATGGACCAATTCTTTCTGTCCTACTTTCTTTCCTTCCCCACTTCCTAGTTTCATTCTCTTTCCTTGTATCCTTCCTTCTTCCTTCTTTACTTCCCTCACTTTTCCTCTTTCCTTCCACCTGTCAGTCAAACATGGCTCCTGTGAGTACCGGACTACATGTACTTGTACTTGTAACAGGGTCTTTTCCTGTGTCAGTGAAGTATTTGTGTTTTCCCGCCGCGGGCAGCTAAACGATGTGAACAGGCCCGCGACTGCGATTCTGATGAAATCAAAGCAGCGTGGTTGTTTCTTTTTGTTTTAGTCTCATTAACACGAGATAAAGCGCAGACTTCAAACAGAATCCACAACCACCAAGTCCACATTCATTTGTTTCTCTAAATCTCTCCAAAAAGAAGCGCTCCAGCTAATTGCAGATTTTGATCTGCGGCTCATTTGCATGTTGGGGGGGTCTCGGTGTGTTTCTGAGAGCGAGGAAAGGCGGCTTCCTCTCACCTGAGGGCCAACACTGTTACACCTTTTAAAACGGCAGAAACAACATTTGATTAGGGACTAATCACGATTTCCTCTGAACAACACTTTTAATATTTCAGGCTCCTTCTCCGGATGCAAATGAGTGCGGCATCACGCATTAGGAAGTCAGAGCACAGCCCCGTGTTTTTCACTCTTTTCTCATTGTGTAATTAGGGCCCAAATGTTAATGAATTATGCTAATTCATAACAATTAGCATATAATATTGGAGACAATCAACAATTAGCATATGCTGCGTTGAAGACAATCAGAAGCTGCTGCAGTCCCACGCCGATGCTCGGCCTGATGTATAGAAGCGGGCCGGCGAGCATGCCGGGGCGCTCTGATTGCATGCAGAGTCAGCATGCTAATTACTGCACCCCCCACCAGTGTACTGGGGGGGGGGGGGCAACACTGAACACCCTCACCCTGTCAAACCCGCCGGGATGCTGAAACACAAAGAGGACGCCGGGGGTGGCGGGACGAGATGAGGACGCTGTAGAGTTTGTGTTTTACAGAGGTCATGACCCGTTCTCCGCTTCCTCCAGCTGTTTCTCTCCGGTCTCAACCAGGAACCAGAGCTGGAAGTTTCACTTTGTTCATGCTGATTCATGAGGAGCCGACGGAGACTCGTAAACAGAAAGGTCACGAGCAGCTCGTCCTGGTTTCTTACGGAGACGTCGGTTCACGCCTCCGGCAGCGTGCGGGATGTCATGATGTCCGTTTTTAAAATGGACGCCACAAGTGAGACAAACACAGGTGAAAATAAAGCTTCAGTGCCGCTGCAGGAACTAGTTTCTACTAAAGTTTCCTTTATGCAGAGAGGTGGAGGCTGCAGTGGTCCTGCAGTCCATGTCCTGAAACAATCCAACAATTAAGGTTTGCTTTGCTTCAAGTCAGGTAAGAGGTTAAGACCCTGACCTGCATCTGTCTACTGTCAGGATCTCTTATTTATTTATATATATATA
>LKNJ01004320.1:0-33206 GCA_002120245.1 Maccullochella peelii | reverse complement strand
GTTCATAAACTTCTGTTTGCCACAGAGCTTATTTTCTGCAATAATCCAAAAGCCAATGGAAAAATCCCATTGGCTTTTGTCGAGGGAACCAGGGCAATGCTAACTTCCGGGTTGGCATACAAAAACACGTCATCCCTACACCACTCTATTGTCTTCTTTTAGCAGCAAATTAATATTTTCAGCAGGTTTCATCAAGTGTATGACAGCTGAAGTTAAAAATGATTACTTGTAGTTACATTGAATGTTAAAAAATCACATTCAAGCTTATCCCTACAATCTCTATTTAAACCACAGTAAATGACACCATATTAAAGTTTGACAGTGTTTTCACCACAACAATGTCGAACACATCTCTCGAGTTTGAAGTTTGCAAGATTTATGGATCCCATCATATATAGAACAACACTTGCTACTCGCTGCCTTCACCTTATCTTTGTTCCCAGAGTCTCATGACCTTTTTTTTTTTTTTAACCCCACAATTTTCTTGGCTCACTTTCCACTCAAGCACAGACTCGCCCTCCTCCGACCGCCTCTTATCAAACTCTTCTTCCCCAACCCCCCACATACACCACTGTCAATTCAGATGTGAGCACTGCATGAATGAGTGAGTGTGTCTGGGCTTCTGTCTGTTGACCATCTGTTACGGTGGGTACTCTTAGCGTGATCTTGTTAATTAAATTCAAACAAGACTTGATTGACAACTCCTTCTTTTACTTTTCAGAGCCGGGATAGGAAACAGCTGAGTCAAGGAAGTTAACGGTTTAAAATGTTTACAAGTGCCCTGAGATAACTTTGTTATGATATGGCGCTATATAAATAAAACTGAATTGAAAATTTAATTTTTATTTTTAAAATAGAAAAACACTATAGAAGAAATATCCCTTCTGCATAGATGCAATTATGCATCTTATTAGCTTTAGTTTATTTCAGGACGTGATATCTTTACTCAAGGGCACATTAAACAAGATGGTAAATAAAGCCAAGACGTACAACCTGTCTGACACACTCACCACAGATCGCAATTAGTAAGCTAATGGCTGTCTCGTCTACCCCTGGGAGATTATAGTGCTGAAATACTTGGAACAGGTCCAGAAAAGTTTGTATTATCTGCATAAGCAAACAGATTTATTTAAGCGTTATAGGTTAATGAAAGTAGATGAGGTGTTTTCAGGCCTGTTGGGGAAAAAATACTAAATTACTGCAGTTTTTAGCACAAACCACCAGTTTTAGGCTAATATATTATCAAACAAAACCTAGCACTTTAGAGCTGCAACGATTAGTCAATTAATCAATTAGTCGATCGAAAGAAAATGAATTGGCAACTATTTTGATAATCGATTAATCATTTCAGTCATTTTTCAAGCAAAAAAGTAAAACATTTTCTGGTTCCAGCTTCTTAAATGTGAGAATTGGCTGCTTTTCTTTGTCATTTATGACAGTAAGTGAAAGGTTTTTGAGTTTTGGACTGCTGGTCAGACAAAAGAAGCAATTTGAAGACGTCGCTTTGGGAAATTGTGATGAGCATTTTTCACAATTTTTGGACATTTTAGAGACTAAACGATTCATCTTGAAAATAATCAGCAGATTAATCAATAAAAATAATCGTTAATTGCAGCTCTTTTTCACTTGTGTATATTTATTTGGTTTTCTCTGTGAACCAGGCTGCTAAATATAGAAACTACAATATAAACTATTGTGCAATGCCATATCTTACATTTCGCAATATTTCAACAAAGAAGAAAGTTTTTAACAAAAAAAACAGTGTTTCTGCCTCATTTCTTTGTGCAGTTTCCAATTAAGTATCCTTCTGCTGTGAGCACACAAGTATGTACAGAAATAAACGTGTTTTATTTAAAGGAACAAAATGACTTGGGCTAACACTACTGTTCCCCTTCATCACTTTAAAAACATTCAAACATTGTCTGGTTCTAGCTTCTGCAGTGTGATTATCTGCTGGTTTTCTTGTTCTTCTTCAGTAAACTGAATATTTGGGTTGGTTTTTTTGGCTGGACAAAACAAGACATTTAAAGACTGTGATCTTGGACTCTAGGAATCTGTAATTGACATTTGTCAATGACTTCTTACATTTTACAGACAAAACGATGAATCGATCCATCGAGAAAATAATCCTCAGAGTAATCAGTAATAAAGATATTTGTTAGTTAGTTATCCCTAGTTTAGACCATTTGAATATGTCTACACCAGACAGCAAGCTGCTGTTTACATTTCATTTGAATTGGACTTCATACTACTTCTGCAACTGGATTATCTGATTTTCCATATAATGCAATTTCTGCACTGAAGTCTTGGGGGGCAGGTGTGTTGGAAATCCAGTCTACAAGCATCTTCTTCAGGTCTGAGCTTTGATCAGCAAAAACCTTTTTCCATGTATTCTTCCCAGGGTTTACTCAAAGGAAATGGTTTACTGGGATGGTAAGCCACACAGATCCTGATTCAGATCCCCTCTTATCAATTTAGTTAGTAGGCAAAGGCCTAAATAAAAGTCACATTAAATAAATGACATTTCCTGTGTGAAATAGGTCTTCTGCTCCTTAAAATGTTTTGTTTTGTTTTTTTTAACTACTTTTTATAATGTTGGTGGAGGTGGTCTTTATTTCAGGGGAGGTGGCCCAGCTCTGCTGTAAACCCCTACTTTTGTTAGTCCAGACTTGGAAAAACAAGTCATCTGATCTGGATGATGTGAGTAAATGTGTGCTACCTGTCTGGACAAAGCCTTTCATCAGGCATGATGATTAAACCATGTTCTGATTCAGGTGAGTCACGTTTGAAGTCATATTAATCACACCTCTCTCTCTCTCTCTCTCGCTCTCTCTCTCTCATTTAACTGACTGGGAAAACCAGTGATATAGAAACCAGGCTGTTTACCTGGTTGCGATGTAAAAATGATGCTGATAGAGAATACAATTATTAGTGAGTATGTTGCCTAGCTAGCACTGACTACAAGGAAAAGTTATGCTAGCTAAACTTTCCATTACAAATCACAACGGTGTCCTACAACGGCTCAGCTGTAAAACCACTGGAAAGTACCGTCCTCCTGTGGTTTTTGTAAATGGTTTGAGTTCACAATAACCATCTACACAGGATAACGTGTGTTAATTTATAAGACTATCCCTCTTGATAAAAATCCCAGTTTTATATGTTTCCTCGATGATTTTTCAACGGACGTTACAGCTCATCTCTTCGCTGGTGTAACGTTAAGCTAACGCTAAAGTTATCACAGTCCTCTGTGCTGCAGCTGAGACAACCGTAGAGGAAACGACCTACTTTTAAAGACAGCAACAACATGATAAAATCTTGTCTGGTAACCGAGCTTTCATAGAAAGCTGTAAAATGTTTTCGGCTGTATCGCAAAGGTCGACAATGCTGCCTTGTCTGGCCAATGCGACACCGCAGTATGAGCTAACTCGGTGATGTGTTAACTCACAGAGCACTTCCTGCCTTCACTTACCTGCCGATTCTTTGATCTTCTATCGATATAAAGCGATTAAATGTGTAAAAAAAGATATATATTCCTAGATGTCGTCTGTTTTCATCCCACTTTACTTGGATAAAGGCCTCTCCGACAGCCGAGTGAAGCTGCAGGGCTAGAAAATCAAACTGCTGAGCTCACGTACTGAGTGAGGCTGGAGCTGCTGCTGACTCCACCCCGGGCCACCTTGCATGTTTCTTGGGATATTTTTTTCTGTCCTGGGGCAACGCTTATGTGATGCAAGCAGATACAGGTGGAGAAAGGGAAAAATAAAGACAAATAGGGGTGTTTTGAGGGATTTCTGTGTATTTTTAGAATCTTCAAATCTGGCAGTTCACACTAATATTAATTTATAATCCAATGTAGGTATGTTACTAAGTACTTAAATGCAATTTTAAGGTCGTTTACTTGAGTATTTCCATTTTATGCTACTTTATACTGTTACTCCACTACATGTCAGAGGGAAACATCGTACGTTTTACTCCACTACATTTATTTCATAGCTTTAGTTATTAGTAGTTACTTTGCAGATGAAGATTATCAATACAAAATATAATTAACAAATAAATGATGATGTGTTATTATAGGTTAAGATAAGATAAGAAGGGGGGAAATTCACAAGCCAGCAGTGCGTAAAATACCGTTAGTTAAAATGAGCTCCTTTACCAGCTGCAACATTAAGGTGATGTACATATTAATGCATCAATCATTATAATCCAATAATAGAATATACATTATTATTAAATAGGCCATTTTATATGAGTACTTTCACTTTTGGTACTTTAAGTATATTTTGATGCTAATACTTTTGTACTTAAGTAAAAGTTTGAATGGAGGACTTTTACACTGTAGTGCTGCAATTTTTACTTAAGTAAAAGATCTGAGTACTTCTTCCACCACTGTGATAATCTGATCAAGAGGATTTTTATCCCCACCATCAACATATTACAGGATTTACACGTTTCATTTAGTCCATGGAAAGTAATCTAATTTATATTTAATTTTAGAGAGCCAAATTAACATTTTCAAAATGATGATTAATATGGACCATCCCTGTTTTATGGCTGATGCTGGAAAAGGCCTTTTCAGGAAGCTGTAGTAAAATATAAGACTCGACGATGGGCTTATATTGAGGTTATATAGACAAAGCAGAGCAGCTATGGTCCACTGTAATCTCTATATTGCAGATGACTGGTTAATGCACAACCAATGTTTAGGGAATAGCACATTGTAGAATCACATTTTAGGCAGCACTATAGTAGTTTACAATACGATACCTCTACTTTATTACATTATTATTATTACATTATTCTTATCTCTTGTGGAGTGACTTCACCTTCCCCGAAATGTCACTATTTATTTAACATTACTTGTTGTGTGTAAAGCACTTTGTAACACTGGTTTTGTAAAGTGCTATACAAATAAACTTTATTATATTAACAAATTATACATTTGTCCAGGTGGACAGTTCCTACTGGATAATCAAACCCTGTCCTTCATTAATCAGTTTGTCACAAGCTTGAAACCATGAAAATGGACCTTAAGACATACAGTATTCTGCATATCATTGATATTAAATTCATTTACATCAGCAAGTGAAGTTATTAAGCTGCAAAACAGATTGTTACTCTAGTAAAGAAGTCCTACATTAAAAAATATACATATGTAACATTCACCAATCTAATAAAGTATGACATTATTACAAATGATATGTATGTTACATCTGCCTAAGCAGGACAACCAGCCACTCCCCCAGCTGCTCTGCCCAGCCACTCCACAGTGACAGCCACCCACTGAGTAGTTTTCCCTGGTGTGTGGGTGTGTGTGTATTTCTGATGGGAGACAGGTGCACGGGAGCCAGGGCAGTGTTCACCAGCTGCAAACAGTTCTGTCATCAAGACCTCTACTTATACTCCACTCAGCCACTGCTACGGTGCCAGATCGTAGTCACTACCTTTTAGTCTACGTTTCCAGCCGTTTGAATAGTGCTAATCCATTTTGACTAAATCCATCTGGTTAACCCTGTTCTCTCTGCCTTACAGTTACGTCTGCTCCGGTTCCTGCATCCTGTTTCCTGCTCTTCTGACTGCTCTCAGCCCCGTCACGACTCCTGGACTTCTGTCCCCCTGCCCCTGGTCTAGGACTCCTCTCCCCGCCATCACTCCCCACCTTCTGTCCAGGATTCCCCGGCACTGTTCCACTGCGTTTGCCCTGTTAAATAAAGACTTCCCTGAGTCTTACCTCTGTCTCTCCGTTTGTGCGCTTGAGTCCTCTGGTTACCCATAACAGTACGATCTGGCCATAGAGATGGACTCAGCAGACGCGGAGTCTGTGAGACACGCCCTCGCTTGTCAAGAAGCGATGCTGGAGCAGCCTGACCGAGCCCTCAAGAGAGTGCTAGAACACGTTCAGGATTTTTCTCAAACCCTTGCCAACATACAGGCCTCGAGTCCAGTCCAACCCCCGCCTCCTCCTCAGACTTCCCGTGAACCTTTTGTCCCTACGCCCGAACGCTATGAAGGCAGCCCTGGAGCGTGCCGGTCATTTTTGGTACAGTGCTCACTAGTTTTTGAGCAGCAGCCATATTCTTATGCCAGCGACCGTGCTAAGATCACCTACCTAATGGGTTGCCTCCGCGGTGCCGCGCTAGCTTGGGCCTCTGCCGTATGGAAGAGGCAATCTGCTGTCTTCTCATCCTACGCCCTCTTCACCGAGGAGATGAAGAAGGTGTTCGATCACCCAGACGGTGGCAAGGATGCCGTGAGGAGGCTCCTATCCCTCCGCCAAGGGTCCCGCAGTGTGGCAATGGCAATCGAGTTTCGAACCCTCGCCGCAGAGAGTGGATGGAATGAGCCGGCTCTTCAGGGGGCGTTCCAGAACGCTCTCTCCGAGGTTATCAAGGACGAGTTGGTCTCGAGGGAGGAGCCGGATGGACTAGACGCGCTCATCTCCCTTGCCACTCGTATTGACAACCACCGCCGGGAATGTCAGCGGGAGAAGAGGTCTACACTCCCTTCCCCCACCTTTTCCACTCCCAGGCCCCATCCTCCTACCTTGACGGAGGCCGTCCCCATGAAACCTATAGTACAAGAGCCCATGCAGCTCGGTCGGGCCCGCCTCTAACCTGAGGAGAGGCAGCGGCGGGTCACTACTAGAAGCTGTCTGTACTGCGGTCAGCCCGGCCACTGGGTCTCGGCCTGTCCCCAGCGTCCGGGAAAAGAGGGGGCGCAGTAGTAGGGGATGTACTGCTGAGTCAGGGCCCTAACCAATCCCCAGCCCGTCCATTGCTCAACTGCACTTTGGCCTGGCAAGGTCAGTCCTGTCCCCTGCGAGCACTCATCGACTCAGGTGCAGACGAGAGCTTCCTGGACCGTGGGGTGGTCACGCAGTTGGACCTTCCCACGGTTCCGCTGGACTCCCCCCTCGAGGCTAATGCCCTCACTGGAAAGCTCCTTGCTTGGGTCTTTAAGAAGACCGCTCCTGTGACCCTACACCTCTCCGGTAACCACCAGGAAAAGATTAGTTTTCACGTCATGGACTGCCCTCAATCCCCCCATAGTGCTCGGTCTCCCATGGCTGAAACTCCACAACCCATTGCTGGATTGGACCTCTGGTAAGATAACTACCTGGAGTTCTTTTTGCCACTCCCACTGTTTACAATCTGCCTTGGCCCCTGTAATGTCGTTGTCTGCAGCCTCCCCAGAGCCTCCAGACCTCTCCAGGGTTCCGTCTGAGTATCATGACTTAGCCCCGGTTTTCTGTAAGGACCATGCCCTGTCTCTGCCTCCCCACCGGCCATATGACTGCGCCATCGACCTCCTGCCAGGTGTGCCCCTTCCCAGCAGCAGGTTGTTCAACCTCTCTCGCCCCGAATATGAGGCAATGGAGAAGTACATCCAGGACTCCCTGGCAGCGGGAATTATTCGGCCATCGTTGTCCCCGGTAGGTGCAGGGTTTTTCTTTGTGGGGGAAAAAGGATGGGTCTCTGTGGCCTTGTATTGATTTTCGAGGGTTAAATAAGATTACGGTGAGGAACAAATATCATCTGCCCCTCAATACATCGGCTTTTACCCCCCTACATGGTGCCTCAGTGTCCACAAAGCTCGACCTTCGGAACGCCTATTTGGTGTGCATCAGAGAAGGGGACGAGGGGAAAACGGCATTCAACGCCCCACTCGGTCACTTTGAATATTTGGTAATGCCCTTCGGCCTGACGAACGCACCGGCAGTCTTTCAGAACCTGATTAACGATGTGTTGAGAGATATGATCGGTAGCTTTGTGTTTGCCTACCTAGATGACATTTTGATTTGTTTTTTTTTTTTTTCTGAAAATCTTCAGACTCACTGGCAACATGTGCTTCAGCGACTACTAGAAAACAAGTTGTTTGTGAAAACCGAGAAGTGTGAGTTTCATGCATCCTCTGTCTCCTTCTTGGGGTACATCATCACGCGGGGACAGATCCAGATGGACCCGGCGAAGATCCAGGCCATGACGGGTTGGCCCAGCCCTACTTCCCGAAAACAACTACAGCGCTTCTTTGGCTTTGCTTATTTCTACAGGCGGTTCATCCGTAATTATAGCCGTCTGGCCGCCCTGCTTACTGCCCTCAGTCTGATGGTGAGGGCTCCGCCTCCACCGCCTATCGGTGGACGCCACCTATCGGTGGACACAGCATTCCAAACCCTGAAGGCCCGCTTTACCTCAGCCCCTGTTCTTATTCATCTAGACTCTGAGCTACAGTTTATCGTGGAGGTAGACGCTTCTGACACAGGGGTGGGTGCAGTCTTGTCCCAACGATCACGCACTGATCAGAAGCTCCACCCTTGTGCATTCTTCTCCCATAAGCTCACCCCTGCCGAAAGAAATTATGATATTGGCAACCGAGAGCTTCTTGCAGTAAAATTGGCCTTGGAGGAGTGGCAACACTGGCTGGAGGCCTCGGTATGCCCCTTCGTAGTCTGGACGGACCACAAAAACCTGGAGTATATCCAGACTGCACAGAGGTTGAACTCCAGACAAGCTAGGTGGGCCTTGTTTTTTGGCAGGTTTAATTTTACCCTCACGTACCGTCCCGGTTCAAAGAACACCAAGCCCGATGCTCTTTCCCGTCAGTTCACCACAGAGCCTTCAGAGTCCAAACCTGCTCCCATTGTTCCCTCCACCTGTGTCGTCGCCACCGTCTCCTGGGAGATAGAGTCCCGGGTCCGCCAGGTTCAGCAGCATCAGCCTGATCCGGGTACAGGGCCCGCCAACACGCTTTTCGTCCCTGATTCCGTTCACTCAGAGGTCCTCCACTGGGCTCACTCAAACCCCCTGACCTATCACCCTGGCGTGAACCGGACCCTAGCCTTCTTGCGACTACACTTTTGGTGGACAACCATGGAAAATGACACCCGAGAGTTTGTGTTGGCCTGCTCGGTCTGTGCCCGGAATAAGACCTCCATCAGACCTACTTCTGGCCTGCTTAGTCCCCTGTCCATACCCCACAGTCCCTGGTCCCATATAGCCCTGGATTTTGTCACCTGCCTACCTCCCTCAAGTGGTAACTCTGACCGATTCTCTAAATCCGCCCCATTTTGTCTCTCTCCCTAAGCTGCCGTTGGCCAAAGAGACAGCAGACCTACTGGTCACCCATGTTTTCCAGCTACATGGCATCCCCACAGACATTGTCTCCAACAGGGGTCCTCTGTCCCCCTTTGAGTGTGCTCTGGGTTACCAGCCTCCTCCGTTCCCCACACAGGAGGCCAAGGTTGCTGTTCCTTCTGTTCAGGCCCACCTACGGCGTTGCCACCATACGTAGACAATGTACCTAAGTATCAAAAGTTAGATTCTTCCTGGTTCCAGACCTCTGAATCGCTGTCCAAACCTCATCTCAGATTTTTTTTTTTTTTTTTCAGCCATTCAAACAGTTTAAGTTAAACAGATACAAATAAATAATAATTAATAAATTAAGTCATACAAAGTAATAGTTGAAGTTAGATAATTGATATTTTCTTTTAAAACTAATTACGTAAAGAGTTCATTAAACACTTTAACTAAACAAAAGAAGCCTTAAAATTATACTTTACTACACGTGGCTCAATTGACCTGGTGACCCATATTATGGATCCTCATGGTCATGTAGACCCATAAGCCATTGCGAGGAGCTTTTTCAGTTGGTATGGTAATTACACATTTCTTATCCCCAAACAACATAAATAACATATATTTAGATTTGTTTACAATTTACAGAAACGCTTGACTATAAAGGCATTGTATGTTGTTGGTCATTGTTGCTTTTTATATATATACCCATTTTTCACCTACTTGTATGTATATAATTCTAGATGTGTCTATTTTTGTTAAGCTTTGTTGTCCTTGTTTTAGCTGTATATCTGTTTTCATCTCTATTCTACTGGAACTGAGAGCAACAAAAAATAGGAGTCAAATGCCTTGCATGTGTACACATGCTTAGCCAATAAAGCTGTTTCGGATTCTGAGATTTAATGTAATTACAAAAAACTGACACTGCTGGTCCATGGTGGACCCCATGACTTTACCCAGTTAGTACTTAAGTAAATGCACTGTTAAAAATGAAGACCTACTTTCCTGCACAGGTGAGTGTAGTAATGCACATTCACCACTAGATGACAGTGGTTTTCTTCTGGCTCGACTCCAGACATCCTTCCTAGAAGCATTATTGTAATCTTGAATGGAAATGTGACTGAAAAAGCTCAGACAGCATCCACTTATAACCCGTCATCATTTGCTCATACGTAGCTACAGCTTTAACCTGTTGTCCTTTGTAATAAATGTCAGTCCACTCTGGAAAAAACAACTTTATAGAACAAAGTACCCAAATAAATGGATTTTACAACATGATTTTTTTGGCATTTCAATTTTTTTTTTTTGTTTGTTTGTTTTTTTAAAGAAATGGTTGATACATGGCAGCAAGAAAACCTTCATATAATTTCAGGGCTATGGGAGTTGACACTATTACAAGTCATGGTGTAGGAAATAAAAGATAAGTTAAATAAATATACAATAAAATGAATAAATAAAAACATCATAGTGAGAGGAAATGTTTGGCTATACTTGAAATCTAAACAGATACTCCATCGATCTCTATACAGGTCCGAAAAAGGACCCATGAGGAAGTCCCACCTCCTGAACTACCTTTTAATCTTTTGAGCATCAAAGGATGCAATCTCTACCACTGCATCTTTCAAATCAGGAGCTTACAACATTATTTTCTAATACTACACTCAATCATAGCTGCAGTATGTATACAGCTGTCATTAAGGTGTATGTAAACAAACTAACCACAATTCATAGTATGTCATGACAAAAAATCTTGTGCCCGTCTGTTAGAGAGGCGGGGGGGATAAAGCCTGTTGCTAGGACAGACACAAGCTGTCAGTCTGTGCTGCACGCAGTGTTGTTTGTGGCCACATTTGGACAGATACATGCTACTTCAGCCTCTGACATCTACCTTCGTTTACAGGTACACACACGTTTGTGTTTTGGCAGCAGTCTGATGGTAGTAGTTGATATTCTGAAACAGTAAAAGGGAGGGATATATCATTTCTGTGTAAAGCAACAAGCTGTTAGGGAGTTTCCTAAGAAGATTAAATGGTGCAGTGCTAAGAACTACAAGTTGGGGGGACATTAACAACAACAACAAAGGCTTTTTAAATGACACCACTATATTTTTGTCAAAGGAAAACTAAATATCTGACGAACTGATATATTTTTGATTACATTTTATAAAAAAAAGAGAGGGGAAATTGATGCCTCTTTGGTGTGTCCATAGCGCTGGAAACCTTTGAACAAGGTGTTTCACCTCTAACACTTGTGTCTTATATTATTTTCTCTTTGTTTATACACACTGAGTATCTAGTTTTTGCCCAACAGCCAGAAGGGCTGCTAACCCAGAATCTCAGTGGGACAGCTTTCAAGAATAAGCAGTCTTCTGGTCGACGCTCCACTGTTTAGAAGTAGTCCTAATCTTCCTCACACCTGCCACGGCCGTGCCAAGCTATAAATACAGGGGTCCTAAGAGGATCCACCTGGTGTCAGTGTGAAGGAGCCTGTTGGATAGTGATCCTGGCTCACAAGAGGCCAGAGGAGCCAAGGCAAACATTTACAGTACCTACTTAACTAATACTCTCAGTGGCGCAACAGTAGTGAAAGGAGGACTTGTTGTTTTCCTGTCTTCTGTTTCAATGTGATGGATGAGAAGTAACCTAAAGGAATACCTCAGGATCTGTTCGACCTTTTCTGTATTTCTGGAATATCATTAAACATCATCAGGAAAGGATGCTCTTTTGAGAGAGAAGCTGATTTTCTACTTAACGGTAAACTGTAATTTAATGTTTAAATGTTCTGGTGTAGAGTTAGTTGTAATTTAATTCAATCGTAATCAGTGTTGGTGCCTGTTTTGGAGGTTTGAAATTCGACTAGCTATATCTGGATATTTGCAAAAAAAAGTATTATAGATTTAAGGTACATTTCTGTTGTGCTTAAAGGTTTGGTTCCCCCAAATTATAAAAAAAACATATTTTCTCACTTGCCTCCATTGGCATTTGGTCATGTAGATAGTTTTGGTGTTATTCAGGTTATGAGATATGAGAGGCCATTATGCATGCCAGTACAATGGGTGTGAATGGAATTTCATTTCTGGTGCTCTGAAAAAATAAGATTTAAAAAATTCAACAGGACTTCTCTTTCCAGAATCAGTCTCTTTCAGTCACTCTGGATTATTCACAGAAAACACTGTCAATGGTTTTCAGAGGGACTATTTCTTTTAGTAGAAAGTAGTTCCAACAAAAAGTAATGACAGCAAGAGAGAGGCAGACGTCTCAGATGGATATCTCAACATGTGAAAAAATAAAAACCAAACTATCTTCATGGATGGATACTACTGACCCTAAAATGATCAAGCAGGCCAGTCCCAATCATTTGGCAGGTACAGTCTCTCCTTAGCGGTTAATATACCCTGCTTGTATTGACACTTGTGTGAAATGTATTCAGTCATCAACATGCCAGTCCATGTTTAACTTCAGAAATCTGTTGCCGGTTACTCATACTTCAGTCACTGTTGCACAAGTTGCTGCGAGAAGCATGGAGTCCCTCCCTTTCAAACATTCTAAAGTGTGATTCACCAGGTGAAGGTTTATTTGGTCATCCAGTTCCTCTTAATCATTTTGCAGGTGACCAAATATTTGATGCCTTACAGCAGTTTTCTATATGTTTTGATAGGGGTCAAAAAGGTTGGAAGAACAACCCTCTTAGAGAAGAATCAGTTTCAGTTCACTCCATTTGACAATTTGTATAATGTGTGGTTAATGTTTGGTAAGAACATACCGAACTTACACACCAAGTCTTTGCTTTAAGTGCAGGTAAATCTGCAACAGAAAGTGAGAGTTGCACTTTACAGTAAATACAGTTTTTCAGTGTGACGTGTTCCAGCAGGATGCTAATGTGTCGCTCCTGTCTCCCTCCACAGGGCCTCTGCTGGATTTTCTGCTGGATGCTCATTTTTCAGTTTTGAGATGAAGGTTCAAGAAAATAGCTCACCAATGCTGGAGGCTTTTACCACACCTTAGACTGTACTGCGCTACCACATCTGTTTGTGTTTGGAGCTGTAAAAATCAACAGCTGTGACATGCTGACATCTGTGATTTTCAGGCATCTCATCCAAAAACCGGACTCTGTTTCCCATTTTGAAAGGACAGTTTTTCCCAAGTAAACAGGACTAATTTTAACAACAGAAAATGGAGCCCTAATGTTTTATCAATCACACTTCACCTGCATTTGGGCAATCAGAGTGGAGACATTTGAACGCCTCACTAAGACCCCCAAACAGGACTGTTGTGTGTGGATTGATGTTTCTATGTAGTGTGTGTGCGAGTGCAGTGCAGCCTTGGATCCATCGTGGAACCACAGTCCGCCCGGGCGCCCAGCCTTCGGGCCAGAGATGCTCCAAACCAGCAACTACTCTCTGGTGTTACTGATTCAGCTCAGCCTGCTCTCCTTCGACCTGTTTGTCAATTCCTTCAGCGAGCTGCTGAGGGCTGAACCGGCCGTGCAGCTGGTACTTTTCATGTAAGTAAGAGTTCCTCCCTGTTTCAGCAGCCAGGCATTATCTTTGGCTCGACGGGAAAACAATTCAGAGCTAAAAATAGTACACTTTAGTTGCCTATACTGAGTCATTGGGGATGAATTGAAATAGCACTGTTCAAAGACAGTAATCTTTCTGTTCCTGTCCCTTTTGTTTCCGCTGGTCACACATGTTCTTCTCTCTTCTCTTCTCTTTTCCTGTATGCTTTTCTTCAACAGTATCCAGGACATCGCCATCCTGTTTAACCTGATCATCATTCTGTTGATGCTGTTTAACACATTCGTGTTCCAGGTCGGCCTGGTCGCCATATTGCTGGAGCGATTTAGAGCTCTGCTAATGCTCTCTGCTCTCTATTTGACCTTCAGTATCATACTGCATTCCTGGCTTATGGTACGTGCTGTACGTGCACAAATGGGCAGAGATATATTAAAGTCCTTGTGACTGTAACTTTGTTTATTACTATATGAACCACATGACTGAATGCTTTTTTTACTTAATGTATTTATGCTACATTTATAGAAGTGCTGAAATGATATTGTTGAAAAATAGACTTCATGAGGGGGAAAAATACTACAAAATACATGGGTTAAAATGTGAAAAATCATTGTCTGAACACCCTCAAACAGCCCATCTTGTGCAGTTTTTCCCATCAGTCTAATTTTAGTGAGTAAATTTCAATACAGTCTTTTGTGTCCTTTATATCTTTTGATTAAAAGCTGTGACTTCAAAAATGACCATTAATGTTTTCTGTATAATCTTTCCAGAATCTGCGTTGGCTAAATACCAACAGATTTATTTGGACAGACGGCCTTCAGGTCCTGTTTGTGTTCCAAAGAGCAGGTAAGATGACATGTTAATGCAATCTTTTTAAAGCCAAACAAATGCATTTATTTTGAATGTTTTTTATCTTATCCAAACACACAAGCCTACATATTAAATTACTGCTGTCTCGAGAGCTTTGCTAAGGATCTCAAAAGTCTGTCTCCTTTCAGAAAAAAAAGGAGCCACAATGTATCACTGTATATTTTTAATATTGTATTCACAAACAATCTTAAATGAAACAAGAGAAGCAATCCAGGTGTGACTATTAATACAAATTATATTTTAGATTTGAGGCCTGCTCAGTTTACAGGTGTTGCAAGAGAACGATAAATGAGAAATGTCTTACCAGCAAACAGCAGAGCATTTGTGTTTTCTCTCAGCTGAATATAAGAAGTAGGAGACAATACATACAGAGTGAATGCTGCTATTCAGTACATAGGTTAAACAGAATTCTTAATTGAAGGACTAAGTAAACCATCATTCCCCAACCTTTTTAGTTTTGCCTTGCTGTCACTAATGAATCACACCCTTGTGCGCAGAGCTGAACATCTCTAATTTTCTAACGATTCAAATAGAAAAAACATTCAATTTCAGTGTGATTATTACTTTGGTTTTTATTCTCTGAAGTAGGTCACAGACAGGATAGTGTTCTCAGAGTATTTTGAGAGTGTGTTAGTCCCTCCGCTCTACCAACAGGCTCCAGACAGTGATCTCACGTCGCCATGTGGGTGTGATTTTCATACACGTATAAGCTCATAAGTGGATAAAAGGATTTATTGTCTAGTTGTTGTTGTTCTCTGCAGGCGATCCCTTATTAAGTATGAGAATGTACTGTAGCCATGTTTTATTTGTCTGCTCCTCAAGAGCCACCCAGACGGTTACTCAGTGTGTGATTCAGTGTTGCATCATTCACAGAATCTCTTTCATCATGAACCCACCTTAAGACACTGTAAACTCTGCCGGGCTGACGCCACACATACAGTAGTTGTAAATGTTGGTGGGGATTTCCCATTTCTCTGTCTCTGTCTGTTTTTGCCATTCTAACATCAGTGTACAATAACATATTACTTCTCAAGTAACCTCAAACATTGTGCAAAGCCATAACATAGAAGCCACTCATTGGAAATAACTAATGAATAATGCAAACTAAAAAGGGACATTAATATATTTATTTGCACCAATGACATTTGTCACGTTTTTATGCATTTATCTTGTACATGTTAAGTTATCATTGTTCTGGTTATGGAGACTGTGCACTGCATTACCATTCAACAGTAACTGAAGTGAGTCAGTGTGATTTTTTGCAAGTTGATTTTCATGACAAGCATGAATTATTTGAGTGAATGTGATTTGTAGTAATTGGGTTAAACAGATAAAACATTAGCATGGTCTCTTAACTGAAAATCTAAATTCTCGATTTCACAACAGAACAACTGAACTGGCTTATTAGAGATTCAACAGAAATGATGAATTTCATTTGGTTTTTCATTAGCTCTTTTGGATGTGTTGTGTGCTGCTGACTGCTTATTGAAAGCACCGTCCTCCATTAGTTGAACATTGGACTAGTTATGGGATTGGTGGATTAATATAAAAAAGGAGAGTCCAGGGACAGAAAAACATTTTGAAGGCAGATATGTTAGCACCTGTAATAAAGTAGAGTGGAGTAATCAACCCTCTCAGTAATCTGCAGGACCGTCTCAGTCAGAGCACCTTAAAATTGATTGAAAAGGTGGAAACAAGTGTATTTTCTGTATGTTTTGGTGTTTTTGTATGTCCTCCTCCTATATTTTCCTGTTCACAGCGTCTGTGTTGTACTACTACTTGTACAAGAGGACCTCAGAGTATCTGGGTGACCCTCGCCTCTATGAGGATTCACCGTGGCTGCGAGAAGTCTTTGCTCGGGTCAGACAGTGATCGCACTGCAGCAGAGCACATGATGCCACAGAGGCCAGAACTAATGTAAAAATGCCACAATAAAAAAAACCACCATATGGAATTCAAATATGTTACAAGTGTGCTTTGGAAAATCCAAACAATGGGAAAACATTGGCCACTTCAATACAGTGTACTTTAAAGGTAACGGAAATTTATTTGAAATGCATTTCCAATCTCAATACCAATTACATTTTGGGAACATGAATTTCCAAATTAAAAAATAAGTAATACATTCAGGCCTAAAATGCATTTCTTGCAACACATCCTTTACAAATCTATTTCACAGGAGCTGCATCCAAAAAAAGATATTCCACATAACATTTCCTTCCAATGCAGGAAGGATTGTGCCAAAATCTGGTAAGGCGTTTTAAAACAACACGGCCAGAACGTCTCATCAGGCTTGTTTTGCTGTTCAGATGGGCAAAGTTACATGAAAAGTGAGAATTTTTTAAAATATTCTGTTGATACCAGTCACCACATGCCCTTTTTCTTTTCTCTTGTTAATGCTATACATTTTTATAAAAGACTATATTGCAGTTGTTTTATATACATTTGAGACTATTTGTGTTGCTGAGTTTGTTTGTAATGTCGATATTGACCAGGGTTTAACTTTATTTTGGCTCCACTGTCTGTAAAATCTGACCCATGTGTTTCATTTTCACAATAAGTGTTAATACATGTTCATGTTTAAAATACAATAAAACGTCTTTTAAAATGTTGGTCATTTAGACGCTATGTGTGTGTGTGTGTGTGTGTGTGTGTGTGTGTGTATGTATGAAATGTACTTGGTCATGTGCTTTAAACCCCTGCTTCAGAGCTTGTTCCAAAGCATGACACCAGATGACTGATGCGGAGCTGATCGTTCAGCTCACTGAACTCTTTGATGAGTGACTCCTTCTGCAGGTTGAACTGTATACCAAGAAAAGAGAAAAGGTTTTCATAAGATGGGAGTTTCTTTAAGTGGATTGAAAACAGAGATATTACTTTCAAACACTGTAGGTCTTGGACAACAGGTGACAAAACTGATCATAAATGCAGAGCCCTAGATTTGTTTGTGAGGCAACAACAAAAAAAAAGAAACTAGGAAATCTATATGAAAGCATTCTCTCTTCAGTTTATTATTCTCAAATGCTGCAGGACAAATTTCTGCATTTTACTGACTCAAGGAGAGTTGCTGTGTTTTATGTTTAATACAGAAACAAATGAACTTGCTGTAGGTTTATTTATTCAGTAAAAAACATTTTTTAAATATGGATTTCGCAGCATTATTGATAATTAACAATAAATCCATAACTGGTCCAGTCCTACTTTAAAATCAGCATGACTCACCCTTGTTGCATATTTACAAAACTGCTCTGCTTCCTCTTGCCTGCCAGACTGAAAACAACATGGTTAGTTCAGGTGCCTGAGGCCTGCCTCGAAAAATCCAAGTGCAGACAGTGAAAAGGTGAATCTGTGTTTAACTGTATGACAGGGTCATGTGATCGGTGAGCAAAGGATTGTGGGATACTAAGGAGCAAAGGATACACCAGCTGCGTTTGGGTAAAGAAAGGCTATACTTCTTGACATTCGTAATATTTTTGGGGATTCTTTATAAGGGGAAAGTGTCAGCCCATTGTGTCATTTCCTGTACTTAAATATAGACTTCAAGGGAGGCAGAGTGTGTATTCAGAGCATCACTCACCCTGAGGCAGATCAGAGACAGGTAGGCCCACACCTCTGCATTCTGGTTGTTCAAATGGTTGGCCTCAGTCAAAGCTTCCTCAGCTACACACAGCTCCTCCAGCTACACAGACAGACATACAAACACAACCAAGGCTCACTTCCTTCCAAAGTAAATGAAAAAATATGGCTCCCAACAACTCCACAGCTGTCTTGTTTACATGGAACTTGTTGGATTACTATACAGTACATCCAAGAGTAACCTGGGCTTTGTTCACTGTAGAATTAGGACAGAACTTAAAACTTGCAGCCTCACTGTGTGAACAGGATTTTTCAGATGCTGAGTGATGCTGAGCCCAGCAGTTTTGGTGAAGAAATAACCCCAACACTAACATCATAATGTCACAAGATAAAACGTGTAAATAAGACTGCTGCTTTGGAGTCTTTCAAAACCAGCATTAAACTGGATTTAAATATATTTTCATTGCCATCGTTTCCATCTTTGTTCTGGAGCTGGAGGTGGAATTATACCCGGTAACAGGCGGCGCCCAGACCCAGCCAAGTCAGGCAGGACGGAGACTGCTCACAAGCCTGAATGTAGATGACTTTAGCTTGCTCAAACTGAAAGTTAAAAACAACAAAAACAACTGATTTAGTTACATGGCAGTTAGTGGCTTCATACAAGATGTTTTACATTTATAATGATATGTTTTAACTTAAATTCAGTGAGAATAAATGGGATTTCTGCCTGGTTTCTACAGCATAATGCTCTTTTTATGACATACTCACATAGTTATACACATTCACATATAGCAATAAAATAGCAAGTTGATCATAATTGTGCTGCAAATTAAAAACCAATTGTTCCTCATGACTTTTTGGTCAATTTTGCTATTTTAGAATGATTCATTGTTGTATTTCAGAGTTTCTAGTTTTTCCAAGGTGCGTGGGAGCCCCACCTGTGGCTGCTAGATGTTAAGAATGATTGGTGAAATTTATGGTCTTTCCTGGAAATGCACCAGGTAATCCCCTCCCCTGACTCATCAGCAGATACAGTACACATGAGTAAACCGTCTGACTGATCAGAATGTCTCATTATCTGACCTTCCCCAGCTGGAGGTAGATGGATCCCAGGCGGAGGAAGACAAGGTGAGAGTCTGATGGCTGCTGCAGGAAGTTCAGGCTACGCTCATAGCTCTCCTGGGCATCACTGAACGCCCCACACAAGTAGTGACAGTGACCATTCAGAGCCCACACATCCGCATCTGGCTCACAGGGTGGAGACTCCTCGAGTCAGGGTTCAGAAGAAATGCTGGTTTAATAAGGCTTACTTGTGCTCACTTTGCCACTGCTGTGTGGTCACATCACATTAATATTAACAAACTAAACCAAACTAAAAAGACTGTTAATTAAAATAAACTGTCTGTACAAACAACACTGAGGTAAAAAATTAAATGTGAATCTAATCTGCAGTTTAAACATGTGATAAATTACAGACTGCGGATTTAAACAGCTCAGACTAACAGAGCAGTGAACCATTCCTATCACATTTTCCACCCTGTCCTTACTCAGTTTTGCAGCCAGTAGTGCCAGTAGCCAGAGTGTGAGTACCTGGTCACTGTGAAACAGCGCCTCCCTGAGGCTGGTGGCGGCACTGGAGTAGTCAGCTCTGAGCAGCTGCAACTGGGCCAGATGAAGAAGATAAGAGCGACGACCACCGCCTGACCACAGCAGCTCCTGGGACAGAGCGTGCTCCGCCATCTGACAAGAGGAAAACAGTGACTTCTGATAACTTTTAGCAACCACAACATGAACATTACTGCTGACAATTTCAGTTTTTAGATTTAGACATTCAAGGTAGCCATTGTTCATTTAGCATGCCAATATAAATAAAATATACCTATAAATGTATCCTCCCTGTTTCTGTGTTCAAAAATCATCTGACATCTGAGATTTGAGAAACAGCACACATCACAAGGAGTTCAGACTTTCCGAAAAACAGATTTCAATAAAATATGGCTTTTCTACAGCCAACTGTCATTTTCCAGATGTTTGAGCATCAGTAATGGTCATAAATCACTTGCCCCGTAACACACTAAACTGAGGGTCACAAAATGACACTAAAGCAGTACTGTACATTGTACGTTGTTTTCATTCATATTTGACCAGTGTGAGTCCAGCTGGCTGGTCAGCCACTATGTGTGTTTTTACCTGCAGGGCAAAGTTCTGCAGCAGGAACTGAACCGTCTCTGTGTAAATGGTGGAGGAGAGTTGAGCTGGGGCTGATATGGAACTGACAGGCTCTCCTTGCTCCTCTATGTTCTGGTCTTCACACTCTGGGTCTAGGTGAAAATGACCGTAACATTGTCAGGTAGCATAGGCTGCTCCAGAAACCTACATTCACTGCCACTGCACTGAGAGTGTCAATGAGCGTATGACAGAGAGAAGAGTTAAGACTTAATGATGAGTCTTATTTTTAGGTGATTCTTGTCAACAGCATGCATCTAAACTGTGTATAGATTGAAACTATGTTGTATAATTTTTATCTACATTTTAGGTTTTCTGTCCTGATAGACTAAAGTAAGAGCAGAAGAATAGGAATTAAACAAAAACTACAATCCATTTCTAAGAAAAAAAGTTATTTTCACACTGAAAACACACCATTTCCTTATTTGAGATTTTATAGCAAATGTCAATCATGAAAAATGTTTTGAACGTACATGTTAACAGACCTCAGTGTGTTTCATAATTTACTCTATGTAGTATTGAAAGAGTAGTTTCAACATTGCCGATCCATTAGAACAATTAAAACTGCATGTGTTGTAACACTTCAGGTACAAACCAAACCCCAAACTACCCTCAATTCCCAGTCACAGCTGGCACAGATACAACACCAGAGTCGCCTCTAGCATTTCTGCATTTCTCTCCAAAAATGGCATTTATACCTGCTGCCTGGTTGCCCCCCATGTGATGAGACAAAACTAACACATCATTACATTCAGATGAAGAGACAGTACACGCTTCTTCTCTGGCTGCTTTTACTTCCACTGCATCTCACCTTGCTTAACAGTGGGAGGCTGACATGCAGGCATGGCTATCTCTTCTTCCTCCTGCTGGCCTTTCTCCTTCTCATTTTCCGCCTCCTTGTCTTTCTCCTCCTTTTCTTTCTTCTCCTCTTCCCTCTGTGTTTGCGCCTTTGCTTCTTTTGTCCTCAGCTGCCTTCTGGCCTCCAGAAAATCCCTCTCAGCCAGGATGGATTCGTTCTGGCTCTCATGGAGCAAACCTGGACAGCAGACCCAGAAACATGAAATGAGACTATACAATTCCCAGCATGCATCTCCCCTGCTTTACTGCTCAGGGTCATTCAGAGTTAGAGTTTGCCAGGGCTGATATAAATGTTATTCAACCAAAGTTGCTAGATGTTGACAATTGTCCTGATTTGTTATATCTTTTGATATTTGAGACTAAAACTCTGTACTGAAACCAGACTAATGAATTTAAACCTTACTGTCTTTAAACTAAGAATTAAAGAAAAGATGGATCAAACAATTCAACTAATAAAAAATACACATAGACCATATCGTTCAAAGCTATTGTAGCTGTAGCCTCACAGGAGCCTCCATCATATTGGGGGTAGACACCACTGACTGGCTGATATCTGATATTTGATAGTGTCGGTAGTGGTAGTCTGTACAGTATGTGTTCTGCGTTGGCAGCAGGTTCACAGGTTAAACAGCAGTGGGCAGGAATACAGACTTTCATCTCACCCAGCAGCGTCCAGGCCACCACACTGGATGGGTCTATGCTTGTGGCTCGCTCCAGGAAGGTCTGGGCCTCCTCGTAATGCTCAAACATTGCTGCCAAGACCCCACACATCATCAGGCTGGAGAAACAAGAGGACACAGAGACATACAGGTCTTGACTTCCCCGTTCACATTTTTGCCTACATCAGATTATTTGGCTGCATATTTAAACATAAACATTGAGTCACCTTCCAATGATTTTACCTTTTCCTTTCATGTTGTGATGCAAAGTTATAGTGTGATACAGTTTCAAATGTACAAAACAAGTGATTTGTCATCTCTAGTTATAGACTAGACTAGTGATGAGGTGGAGGCGAAGAACACCATGACAGGAAGTAAAGTTTGTTTATCCATTGATGTTGTTGCTATGTTACTTAGCACTGATTAGGAGCAGAGAACTGGAGAAGTGGAACTATGTTTATGGTGTCCTGTTACACAATGCTATTAGTCGCCTGACAACAATTTTGTTCTCGATGATGAGATAAATAATCACGATATACACTCAGGATTTCAGTGTTGAGCTTGTGGCTCTCCTTTAAGACATAATCATACAGCCATAGAAAGCAGGAATCCCTTGTTTCTTTTCTCTTGTAAACCAATGATTAGCTTGAAGTTCAGTTTGATATTTCATGTTTTTAGTGTAACTGGCGCATTTCTAACCTGGGTTGGTGTGCCTGCTGGATGGACACAGCATCATGGAAACACTCTTTAGCCTTCATGTAGTCTCCGGTCAGCATGTAGAGGCTTCCCCACTCAAACTTGTGGGAGGGCTCAGAGGGGTCCCTCACCACCAGCTGCAGGAAAACAAATACAAAAGTTATTTCACCAGCCAGAGTCATTATCTGCATAGACATTATCATTAACCACTGCTGCAACATGCCTTGTGGCCACATGAAGCAACAAACACAAAAAACACAGAAGCAAGTGTGTACATTAAGGTATATTTGTGACAACAAATCAATAAATCAGTCATAGGCATGCATTTGAATGAATAAATGGATGTCTGTGATTGGCTATCAACCCTGCTCTGTTTTATTTGTAAAAATCTTTTTCATGAGTAGTTTTTCAGCAAGTTCTTTCCTCATTTATTCTGAGTTAAGAGCAGAAGTATTAGGAAAGGCAGGCATGTTAATGTACCTCTTGGTAGTACTGAACAGCCTGCTGATAATCCCCAGTAAGCTGAGCCTCTCTGGCAAAATGTCTGAGCTGAGAAGAACTCAACTGGATCTCATTCGGGGAGTCATAATCAACGTCATCTGAATAAATCTGGTGAGGAGGAGAGAATAAAAATGAACATAAACATACAGTACATAAATGTACATATATATATATATTTATGGGTGTATGTATGTGTGTGCGAGTGTTACCTTGTTGAGAGCTATGTGCATCTCGTCCACTAGGTAGACATAGAGCCTGCTGACAAAAGCCTTTAGCTCCTGAGGGTCAGTCAATGGCTCTATCTGCTGCATCTTGTCACGTACAATCCTCACCACTGCATGCTACACACCAGGGACACACACACACACATACTCACCTATGCAGTCAAATATTGACAGAAGAGCCTCCACCCTCAGGAAAAAAAACCCTGCTACAGATCCACTCCAAAAAAATAGTTTCAGGGTTCCTGAAAGTTGTATCCATCCACCAGGGATGTGGGCGGTTGTTCTGACCTTCATCTGTTCCTTGAAGGTGAAGTATCTCGCAGAGACATTGAGCGTTCCCATCAGCTGAATCTTCATTTGCTCCCGGCTGCAGTCTTCTGACGGCTTGCATCTTGCTCCAAACAATTCCTCATACTGGTCCGAAACATGGGTCACCACATTGCCTACCTGCCTGTGGAAGTCCAGCACTGCCTGCAGGAGCACACATCCGTGGAGAGAATTCAGCAAGTAAGCTACTCTCCACTGGTATGTCGTTCATTTTGTGTGTGTGTGTGTGTGTGTGTGTGTGTGTGCATCTGTGTATGCATACATAACTGTGTCTTACTCTTTCTGCTCTGTTAGGACCCGCTGGAAGTGCAGGTCTGGGTGGGATCAACACCTTCACCCTGCAGGAAATAGAGACACATCTCAGCACATTCTCCCTCATTCGTGTCCCACAGTCAGTGAGACACAAAGGGCAACAACCAAATGTAGTAGACCAGAGTGCAATTGGGTGTAAATCTGTCACTATCAGAACTCGTGCCTTTAAATGAGTAAGAGTTTATTTTAATAACTAGTTGTTCATTTTTTGATAGCTCAGGCTCACAATCTAGCAAGGCAGTGTAACCAATAAAACCAGGTCAAACTCAGTGACCACAGGACACTTAGAGGATTTATATAACACATTACCTTCTGGCCAGCTCCTCTGGAGATGTTTTGGGTACCAGTGGTTTCTCCAAGGCTATCTCAATGATAATATAAGTTCTGGCCTCCACATACATCTGTTATTAACAGGAACGAGGTGTTAACATGCTGGCTTTCCAAAATACTGCATAACAGGCATGTAAACTGGATATCGGTTTATAGTATATTACAGTATTAAGGATGTACAGAAGGGGTTCAAGCTTATATTGGTGCTTCTCCCCAAGTTAAAACTGTAACTACAACCACAGTTTCCAGTAAATGATGCCTACTATGTTTGTGACTGCACTGATTTTGTACAGAGTTGTGTTGCTGTTTAATGGAAACTTACATTTCCCTCCGTGTTGATGTGTAGCTCAGTTTCGGTCAGGCTGTCGGCCAGGCTGTTGGCTGCAGCCGCCCTGCTCTGATTACCAGATTGCTGACATAATGAAAACAGGTCACATTAGGGTCCAACCTTCACAAACACAACCTGGATATACAATTGAAAGACTTCCAAGGTTACAGTTTGGTGTGTTTTTTACTGCTAAAATCCTGGTGAAATCATTTGTGTGAGAGGTAGAAAATCACTCTTTGGGTTTGGCTCTGGTTGGAAAGCTTTCAAAAACTTTTAAGGACTTGTTTTACAGTATATGTCAGTATATATGATTTTCCAAGCTCCTGGAAATTCTGTTAAACTTTCATGTAAAATGCATCTCTTCTGATCATCAGGACCTTGCTGACCTTTTTGGCTGGCTCCTTGGAATCCTTGGCTCCCTTGTTGCTTCCATCCAAGTTCTTCCCTGCCTTAGCCTTGTAAGAGCCTGCAGCTGAGACAGCACGAGCTTTGGTCAGGTTGGCTGCAGCCTTGGCCTGCTCCTTTAACACACTGACACTCCGATTGGCCTTTAAGTACACAGAACATGAGACCAGTATTAGGGTTATTTAGTAGAGCGAAGTCTTTATTTATGTATCACACAGCAGGGCTGTGCAGTATACATCCTATGACCTATATCTGCACTGGACACACAGAGGTGAAGCTGATATTGATCCTTTCATCTGACTCTGGTTAAGAAAGCCAACCAGCGTAAGTGTTCCTTTAAAAAGCAGATTAATTTGGTCATTCCTGGCAGACATTATTATACGATGGTCGACTAAATACAGACTCAGATCAAGAACTATAAATAAATGAACAAAAATTAAAGCAAATTAGTTGTATATATGAATTTGTGTGACCTTGTCCTGCAACTCGGCTGCGGAGAAGGGATGAATGCTGTATGCACCTCGGATGCGACTGACTCCCGGATACAGCAGCCGCCCCATGTCCACAAACGCCACACCGTGGAAGGGGATCTCTGGGTTCTCCTCAGCTACCTACACACACACACACACACACACACACACACACACACACACACACACACACACACACACACACAGGCTGACTGGATGAACTTGCTCGTCTGTCACTGATCTTTGCTTCAGGAAGTGTTATCAAAATGTTTCATTCAAACTATCCACTAGAGACTCCACTAAAACATCACATTAGCATGGTTAAACTTAAATGCAATTTTTCCTGAAACGATTGTGTATGTGGTTCCTCATTTCTTACATTTGGTTCAGGGTAGAGAGCTAGCACTGCAGGGTCAATACAGTACAGAGAGGAGACTTAAACATAAAATATTTCGGAATCTATCCTTTTGATAACAAAGCCGTCTCACCGGCTTGGTTTCTGCTACCTTTGCCTGCGGAGCCAATGACCTCATAATCTCCACCGGCCACAGTCTTCTCTCAGTGATCCTCTGCCGCAGCCTGAAATTGCACTCAACATTGATACACATATTTTCAAATCTTTTTGTGTATATGTATCTCTTTTTGTATTTTCTAGTGTTATTTCCACATGCACATGCTGCACTTCACTCACATGCATTCTGATATTCTTCTTATTGCTTATGTGAGCAAACTCCTTGTATGTGAAAACCTACTTGGCAATAAATCTGATTCTGATTCTGATATGTTTATTTTTGCTATAACTAATTAATATTTCCAAAGCCATTATTTGTTGCTGTAGTGACCCGACCAGAGATTTGACTTCTATTCTAAGCATTAAACCTGTTAACTTCAGAGTTATGGCAGAGTTACATTGTATGGTCCTCGGGTAAAATAAGTAAAAAGATCAAATGACTTTTCCATGACTTCCTGATTTCCTTTCCTTTTGACCTGAAATGCATTGTACACGCTGCTATAATCCTGAAATGTGGTTATTTCGTAGAAATTCCTAAAAGTCCAGACATAGCCCCAAGAAACTGATGACTGAGGAGGAGTGAGCTGTGTGTGTAGCTGACCTGGTAGTTCCTCCTGCATCCAGGAAGCAGTGCATCTCTGTGTCCCAGCTCACCCTGTTCTTCATAGTCTCTGCCTCATTACGAAACTCCCGGTCCTGTAGGAACATTTAGACCTTCAGCCCTGTAACTGACTGTGTATCTGAGCCTGCCTCCATGCTGAGTTAATCTTCTACATTATTATATATGTGGCTAAGGGCAATTTTCTTTTCCTATTGTTAATGTTTTTAAGGCACGTTAACTTCTCATATCATTAGTCACTAGCTAAGCGTGCGTGTCAAATTGCTTGGTGTGTTGGTAAATGAAACTGGGGTTTTTAAGTCTGGTCATGTCGATCAAATGAAAGGCATTTATATGACATCCCTCACTTTCACCCATTCCCATATGTTGACAATTGATGACAGCAATGTGCCATACTGCAAAATCTATCAATGCACCAAGGCATTCCAGCTAACACAACTGGCAGCAGGTGCATGCCGCATTTGCAGTTACCTCTAAGCCAGTCAGCTCACCGTCCTCCTGTTCGATGGGCTCTGCCTGGAAAAAGGCAGCAGGTAGGAAGTGGTTCCCTGGGACCAACAGGGCCTGATGTGGCCTCTTCTTCTGTCGGTCTCTTTCCTCCCTCTGCCCCCCTGCCTTCAGCTGCCCTTCACAGAACACCAGCACCTGTTCTTTCTAGGAGTCAGAGGAATAAAAATCCTTAAAATCCTTCACCCTGGACAGATTCAGATTTGAAGTTGGTCTGAATGGGGCAGCATGGGTTTTCTGTTCCATTTTGATTTAACACTGCTAGTACCATTGTGCAGCATGACCTTGATCATGAAGGGTTAAAATTTCTCTACATTTTTTCTTGGAGGGCTACACTTGTCTCAAACTGTAAAACGAAATGTTATAATATTGTCATTGGTTCTGTTCAGTGAAATAGCATAAAGTAGCTACAGGAAAAGACACAGTGTAACACTCACCTTTGCAGTAAGCGGGACCTCCAGGGCAGCAGTGTATGTGCAGGGGACAGGGCCAGACTGCAGCATCCATGACTCAGGGACAGAGTAGGCTGTCTCCACGGTTACCTTCAGCAAGTTGGAGGCTGTGAGTTCAGCTTCAGACAGCACTGGATCCGACACACTGACACACACATCCAGGGTCGTCTGCTAAAGGGGGTCACATCATGAGGCACATTCACATTTGATTTATAAACTGTTTAATTATATTCTCTGCAGATGCCATTATTAAATTAAAGTGTGTACGTATTTTGTTTCTAAAGTGGCCTATTTACCAAGTTCCATTTTCTTGTACACATGAAATTAAGTCTGGAATTTGTTTGGATTTTCTCTCACCACAGTGACAGAAAAGCATCCAAACGGTTAGACAGTTAACCATGATTTATGTAAATATCATTTTACAAACAACCACATACACTGAGTGAATACTGAAACAGAGTGACAGAGGGTAAAAACATTGGTCATTTTTTACTATTTCTTTCATAACGTGCCAAATGTCCATATGGTTAAGATACCTGAACTGTAGCCCACTGTGAGCAAGTGTGATTGGAGACATGGGAATGCCACGAGAGCTGTTCCATACGACAGTAAACGGTGTCACTTGGTGACATGTTGGCGATTTGATATTCACCCAAACTGTAACCATTCCAGCCCTAGTGAGTTCAGATGGCATTACCTTCTGCTTCCACTTTAAAATGACTTCGCTGGACACCCACTTCTGTCTGGCCCTAACTACTGTCTCCACACTCCGGCTGCCCTGTGACTGTAAAACATTGACTGATAGCAGAATCTGGAAGAAACAACTACCATCTATTCAAGATCTCAGCCACTTGCTCTCTGGATGATCTGTACCAGGGGTGGGCAATATGGATACAATCTTATATCACAGTATATTATGCAAATACACACATGTGAATGTCTGTTTCAATACCAGCGATATTAAAGGAATAGCTATAGTACCTCAGTAAATATGGTATAGCAAAAAGTCTACAGATTGACAAATCTCTATTGTCTCACCCTAAATATTGTCATATTGCCTCAGATAGTAGCAAAATGTTTTTAAATTGCTTTCCAGCGGGGAAAAGGAACAATTTTTTTATTTGTGGCAACGTCTGGAACTTAAGAATGGCAGTTCATTGCAGGTATGGCCAGATCAACCTGTTAGGGGGCCAACGGACAAAAAAAATTAAACCCAGCAAACAAATTGGTAGGAAAACTAGGAACAACATTTATTATATTTAAATTCAGAACAGATAACTAAAATTTGACAAGTGGAATCAATTTACTTCCTAAGTAAGAAGAGCGGTATGAACGCAGTGAAAAATCTGGTACCAGCACGTCTCATTAGTGAGTAATTCAAGCAGGTTCAATGATCTTTTGTCAACACATAGATGGAAATGTAAGGTAACACACGTCATGTGTAGCTTTCTGCTATAAACTGTAAATTGCACTTGGGCACTTGTGTAAACTACAAAAATACAGAGGATGTGACCTCTCTGTTATTTAAAGTAGCTTTGACCCTGCCCCTAAAAATAACTGACTGATATTATTGTAGAGTCATTAACCAACCGACCAACCTTGTCCTGGAAGGACTCTTTGGCTGGGGAGCTGGTCACTGGATTCAGTGGGACTGTGGACGAGAAGCTACACTGACCTGAAGACAGAAGAGAAAATCATTCCATTGGGGATATACACTGGTTTTATTTTATTACAAAATAAAAACATATAACTTCTAACAGGTATACCTTTTAGCAGCGGCAGCAGGTCGACCACAGCTTGGCCTATCACTGCTGTCCTTGCCTCAACTTTCTTCTCCTCAGGCAGGAACTCTGTCACCGTCACTGACCACAACAAAACCACTCACATTAAACAGTGCTGTGAAAACTGAGAAAACTCCAGGCCTTCCACTATTTTTGTTCACCAGTGAGCAAATGACCACCAGTGTTATTACAACGATTTGTAATAATTGTTTCAGTTTAAACTGCAGTAGACTTAGCAAATTCTTCTGAAATGTAACAGCAACAATAAATGAAAATAGTTAGCCAGTGTAACAACTGAAACTAAAGCCACATATTGGGATTTTCCTATTGCTGACTTGTTTTATCAGTTGATTATCAGTGAGCTATGTAAGTGTTTCATCTACTGTTGGTATAAATATTAAGAAACTAAACTCTGTGTAAACACTAGTTTGTGTGATGAAACTAAGCTTAGTAAAAATATTATAACTAGTCCAAATTTGAACTTACAAACTGCTGGCTGGAACAGGTTTTTACGTTAAAATACCAATACATCAGCCTTATAAATTTTTCAGCAATAGCAAGTGTCAAAGCCTAAATCTTCCCATCTGCCATGCTCCGCTGTCATCCGTGTTGGAAGTATTCTTCCACCGTTTTAGGTCACCAAATGCTTAGAAACCTCAGTGTCAGACACTAGTTTGACTGTCAGTTATGTCAGATGTTTAGAGACAGAACAACATTTTCAAACTCAACTTACGTATGACCGGGTTATGGGCGATGTCACTGAGAGCCTGAGCGTCACTGGGGCAGTGGAAGCTGCAGGTAAAGTCGTAGTCAACACGCTGCTCCACAGGGTCGACCTGCTTCTTGTCCGACTCTCCCAAAACCATTCCATCCACTTCAACCTGCAGAAAACTCTGGAAGCTGTTTGACTTTTTTCCTTGCTGAAAAGACAAGAAACAGAATACATAACATTAGTTGGATACTGTCAGCCACACACCTTTTGAGCCTCGGCTAGTCTTTTAATGTTGTCAGCGTTTCTATCTGCTTGCGATACCAATCTTTTAATTTCCAGCCCCGAGTCCTGATCCGATGTTCACATCAAACTACACAATAAAATTTAATTACTTTAAAGTTAGTAAACCAATCCAGTTTAAGTAACATGTAGTTGACATGTCAAAAGCAAATCCCATGAGTCTCAGCCATTGGTATGCTGGCAAACCCTCATGGGACCTGTAGCTGGGCAGAGATGGCTCTTTGATCAGTTGTCTGGTTTGATGATGTCTCTGAAAGGTGAAATTGGCAGTGTGAAGTGAAACCTGAAAACTGGATGCAAATACTGTCTGCAGTGCAATTAGAAAATATAGTAACAAGTTTTCAGCTTTTACTAAAAAAGGTTTTTGAGTACTTTTCCCCCACTGGTGAATGTAATAATACAATTAATACTAATACTACCACTTGTACTAACAGGGGGAAGTAAAACATAAACATTTGCAAATGTTTTTCTTATTTTCTTAGCTCAGACAACTCTATGTCTTTGGCATAATTGAACGAATTAATAATTTTATTTCTGTGTTTTATCATTCACATGACCCTTCCCTTGTGGGATTGTTGAGGCACATTAATCAACAACAAACCAAAAATACAAGCAGCCTACTTATTATCCCAGGAGACATCCAACAAAAAAGCCTAACATACATGTATGCACCAATTTATGTCAGTTAACACATTTAACATGATTAAGTTCATTAGTAAATAATATAATTATTATAATTAAACAGTTGCTCCATTTAAGGTAAATTATAAGGGAGGCATCCATTTCAAAATAAGTACCTAGCTAGCTGTTAGCTATATAAGATCTGGGCTTTTTACTGTAAAACAGTGACAGTCAGTCTTACCTGAACCACAGATAAAGGTAAGCTAACTTTTAACTGAACACCCTTTAGCCGTTGGTTAAGTCAGTTAACTTAGCTGGCTAGTTAGCATGTGTAAAGTTAATCAATTTTTTACACTAACTGACGTTGAACGAGCTTACCAGGTTATTTCCACGTTTGACAGTTATTTGTATAGTCAGGTTTGTTCCTTCGGTGTTTTCGGGTGTCTCCATTGCGTAGACAAATAGACTAACGTTAGCTACGGTTTTGAGCCTTGGTTGCTTTTTCGTTGGATACCCAGAGTCCCGTTCCCATGGCAACATTGTTCACATGGTGGTGGATTCAAGTACAGACTGAAATATCGGACCGGACCAGCTCTAAACAACAACTCTAAAATAATTTACAAAAGGCTTTTCAGGCCACCGTAAAACATAAATGACAATAATAAAACATCAGACTCCCATGAATAAAACACAATAACATCAAACAAAACAACATAAAATACATACTACATTATTTCTAATTGTATTATTAGAAATTGTATTATTAATACACCTACATTGCCATTGCATGGTCTTACTGCATATTGATTTGAAGACCCCTTGAAAGGTTCTGCCTTTTTTAAATCATTATTTCTTTATTTAACATTTATTCAACAGTGAAGGTTATCCAAGAACAATTATACAGACTATTATTTGCTTTTCACTACAGCAGGAAAATATTGTTGTAATTTTAGCATATAATGTTGGATCAAAGTAAGAAATAAAAATCTGTCTTACTGATTTCACTCTATATTTACTAAATGCACCGCAGCATTTAACTGTACTCTGGGAAAATAGATATTGAGCTCTGTAATATTGCTAGTGGGGCAGCAGGGGTCTCTGCTCTCAAAGGAAACTTTGCTGGTGGTGCAACAGTGAATAGTAAGCTATTGTGTGTCATTCCTGAATTCGCATCAGTGTTTCTCAATGCATTAAAACCTATTTTCTCAGTCAGCTTCATCTATGAGCGATGTGGTCCAACTGTACATATAAACACAACATGTTCTGCCAGAGTTAGAGCACATTTGGTTATTTCAAGTTAGGGTAATTTCCACCACTGCCTCTTCCACCACTGAGTGGTTTTAACCATCGAGACGAACAGGCCTCCGGGACACAGGGGGCGCTCCAACTCAGAGTCACCGCTCTTCAGTTGCCGTTACCTTGCTATGTTCCTTGCCTAAACAGCTAACTACTTCCGGTAGTTTTATTATCAATGATTTTGTCACTTTTGTGAGATTAAAACACTACTCTGGTGTTTGTCTTTTGTTGTTGTCAAAAATGTCGTACAACTACGTGGTAACAGCCCAGAAACCTACAGCAGTCAACGCCTGCATCACAGGTAAATATCCGTTGTTTGTTGTCTTTTTGCAGTTGTGCGTTTGCCACCTGCATGCTAGCTGAGCTCCCGCGCTGCAAGTAAAGTGCTCCAGACGGGCCTGTAGTAGCAACTAGCTTTTATTTTGCAAAGTCAGATGTTTACTTGTTACACCAGGCATACGTATCTGTATGCAAGTCTTAACACACACGTATCCTATCTGTTTATATCATGTCTGTTCTAACGCACATACGATCCGGTGAACCTTTCGGTGGTTATTCCTTTTGGATCTAAAGATAGCTGTTGTCGTGCGTAGTTTGGTTACCCCACGTCAAAATGCTGTTCCACTTGCTGACAAACATTATCAGATGACCCTACAACTATTGCAAACTGCGTGTAACATGCAAGCAGACCGTATGTTGCAATCTGAGTTTTCTGACATAGCCCCCCCCGCCCCGCAAACCTGATGAGAAAGCTGGTGTCTTCGTTTGATCTAACGTACATGGGCCACAAAATACAGGATACCTAAAGATACTGAAACTAAGACTTTGGTGGTATTGAATCCTCTCATAGTCCATGAATTATGTAAGTCTTGACTCATGAACACATTTTCCTTGTATGTAACATTAGGATTTGACATGTACATGTGACATGTGTCTAATTTCCTTTTCCTTTATTAACAACATTCCCTTTAATAGTACGAATATGGTCATAAAGAGGCCATGTGTTGCATTCTCTCTCTCTCTCTCTCTCTCTCTCTC
>LKNJ01004319.1:39200-63448 GCA_002120245.1 Maccullochella peelii | reverse complement strand
GGTAGTGACCGAAAGAATGAGATTGTGGATACAAGCGGCCGAAATGAGTTTCCTCTGAAGGGTGGCCGGGATCACCCTTAGAGACAGGGTAAGGAGCTCGGACATCTGAAGGGAGCTCGGAGTAGAGCCGCTGCTCCTTTGCATCGAAAGGAGCCAGTTGAGGTGGTTCGGGCATCTAATTAGGATGCCTCCTGGACGCCTCACTTTGGACGCCCCAGTTGGACGTGCCTGGTTTTCCAGGCACGTCCAACTGGTAGGAGGCCCCGGGGTAGATCCAGAACACGCTGGAGGAATTATATATCTCATTTGGCCTGGGAACACCTTGAGATCCCCCAGGAGGAGCTGGAAAGCGTTGCCAGGGAGAGGGACGCCTGGACAACCCTGCTTAGCCTGCTGCCACCGCGTACTATAATAGCTCACATTCAGTATAATGTTCATTTCCACAGCATAATTTAATCAGTATAACAAGACAGTCATGTCATACTCAACACTCAATCCTAACCCTAACCCAGAACAGCTAGTAAATGGACCTTGTGGTAGATTATTTTGTTAACTGTTGTATCCAAAGTCAAGAATGAACTTTTAATCGCAAGTGTTTTACTGTTAACTGACAGCAGCACATTGGTGATGAGTATGGCACAACTCTGTTTTTGTAAGACTATTTTTGGTCGAAACGTTGTCATGTCACAATAAAAGCATATAAGAATACCCTTTGGGCTTGTGCTGTCAGAAGCTCTTTTGATCTTAGGGTTAAATCGCTGGCCAAACTGAATCAAACATGACTCGTGTAACAGCCAGTGTTTGTACCTTGAAGTTGATTTGCTGAGCCAGTTCTTTAGCCTTGTGGTCCTCAGCGCTGGGGTTGCTGTTGGGGGTCAGAGCCAGGAGGGCAGAGCGCATTGAGCAGCCACACGTCTCACAGCAGAAGTCCTGGGACCTGCCAGAGAACAGGCGTTACATGATAAGGCCATCCTGCCGCAAGGGCACCTCTCATTCTACACTTCAAACATTCAGAGACCTTCATTGACACTTGTGACAGTATCAGGCCATTTGATGAATAACCAGGTCCCTCCACTCTATGAGTGAACAACCGACTTCACAAATAAAAATACTGTGAGTACAATGGCAGTCGTTCAGTAACAAAATAAATGACCTGTTAATTATGAACAGCACCCAATATTAAGATTCTGGCTCACTTCTCACAGTACGTCAGGTTTACCTGGCAAGTTAACTGAAAAATTAACCTGCCACACTTTTTACCAGCCACCTTGTACAATTCAATTCAATTTTATTTATTCCACTACAATAATTACATTTTTCACTGATATATGTCACTGTTTGTACTGATTGTTTTTGCCTTCACCACCTGTGGCACATTCACATACCAGGTCCCCTAAAGGGCCGTTACATGCAGCTTTACGTCCTCATGTCAGTCCTCACAGTGGGGTTCAGTGCAATATTGTTAAGATTAACACAGCCGCTTAGTGCAGTGATTTGGACAAAACATAAAAATGCAATACATAAAAGAGGCTAATCTAATCCCTAATAGACTGATGTTACAGCTGTGAAGAGGAGGGATGAATCATGCTCTGAGGAACACCACATCATCACTGTGAAGCTCATCAGGCTAAAGATGGCATGTATAGATTTGGATACATGGATCATTTATGGTATTAAATGAGCCAAATTGAAATTGGATTATATTCAAGTGAAGATGTAGCTTGGGAAGAAACGGGGTTTATTAGGCATCAAACATTTTTCAAGGCACAGTGAATGATCTCTTACGCCTCCAGTCACCGTGTCACTGGGCTATGACAGCTTCAACAGGCAGTCTACGTCTCCAAAAGCGGACGCCATGCAGACAGGCTCTGTGGTTGGTTTATGGTTGCTCACATGAATGACTGTTTAAACCCTTTTAGGCATAAGCTCTGATTAAGAACACACCCGAGCGTAAAAGAGAAATGCCAAAAGAGGAGATGTGGTTTTTAAAATCATAGATGCATACTGCATACTGAGAGGACCGAAGTATTTTTGAGATCTTGTCTCAATCATTGATACAGAAATGTTGTTCCTGCAATTTCATTTCACATTTGATATCGTTTAGTGGCAGGAAGGTTAGTGCTTGTCTAACAGCATCTTAAACTCCCTTTCCAATGGTGTAATCGGGGGCTATGTCAGACAATTTTTGTAACTTTCCAAAACAGGCAATCCGACAATCTCCTTTTTCATTCTTCACTACTTCCGTAGCGTTTTGTGTGTACAACCGAGTGCAACACCATGAATATTTTCAAGGACAGACTGTCCAGAAGTGTGTGCTGTTGTATGATTCATCAAGTCAAAATTACAATAATATGCGTAAAATACATAGTTCTTGGAGAGAGATTGGGGAGACAGTAGGACACAGCAAGGAAGTTATGATGGTTGGTTTTTTGCCCGGCCTTTGTGAGTGGCCATTTGGAACATTCTTGCCTTTAGACGTGGTTGGACGTCACGTTGTACATCTCAGTTCATTTGAAGCATAGTGAGCTCTTAAGGCTAACTTCTTTGGCAGAAGTAACTTTTCAGTCACAAAATCGGCAAACTTTGAAAACATTGGACACCAGCCTTTTCCTGCTGTGCAGAGGCCCCTCTCTGACTCACAATCACCATGAGCACAGAAACAGGAGATGAGAAACCAAAGAGAAGTGCTGTCTCAGCCTTGGACAGAGTAAAAAAAATAAAAAATAAAGGATCAGGGAGATAAGCAGCCATGTATTTATAGCAAAGTGTGTCTGTCTGTCTCATCTACATGTGCAAATGAAACAGACAGCTGATCAAGACCCCTGTCTCATCTAATAATAAAAAGAGCGACTTTTGCTGGATCTTCTCCTTCTCTGGCTTTGCAACGTTTTCTTCGAGAGAAATGTGTGAAATGAAAAGCAACATGCCCATTCATGCTCCCTCCAGAGACTGGGTATTTTGGCGATAATGAATTTGTCATCTTGCAATACCAGGACTGGCATGAGCACGCTCCTTTCCCTTTGTGACTAGGCAGTTATTAGTGGAAGGGCATGTCTACCGACACTCAGGTGCTGATTACATTACATGCTTTTATGGAGTTTGCTGTGTTAATGCCATCTAACCAGCATCATGCATGTAATGTTGGAACTGATCATATCCTCAACCTGTGTGTCTGTTAATCCAGCATACAATACACATTCATCACACCACTCCCCATACTCACCTCATTATCATTCTCTATCCATAGCAGTAGATACACAACACATGCTCTGCAGAGAGTAAACAGAAAGATTTTAAATAACCACATCTTACTTTTTGGCAAGGGCCCTCCTCTCTTCTGGGGTATAATCAAGAGATCCTATTGCTCCCTCTCCTTTTGTTGGCATGAATCCGATTATAGCTATTAGGGCGGTTCGAACTGGAAGAGAAACAGACAAGAGAAGAAAAAACAAAGAGGACGTTCAACATCGCTGGGTAAAACAGAGAAGGTTAAATTACACGACAGGCTGCACATGTCGTCATGTTCAGCACCCGTGTTACATAAGTGGGAATGATGCTTTGTTTTCTGAGCGTAAGCCTGGATTTACCCCGGCCTCCGTGAGGACATCCACCATGTGCCTGTACTCACACATCCTCCAGCTGGCACGGGACACGTTTTGCATTATGGTCAGGGTCAGCGGTTTGTTTGTGTCTATGTAATGGCTGGCCGTGTTTTGTCTGTGCTCTAGTCTATCCAATATACTGAATAAAACATCTGGAAGCCCATTATTTCTGAATGTCTTTGAATATGATAGCATATGACTGAATCCACATAAGGGCTAAATTTCTTTTGCTGAAATGCAGCATTTATTTTATTTGCTCCGAGGTTGATTTATTTCTCTTTTTGCCTGTGATGAGACAGGTTCAGCCACTCACAAGTGATGTCCCACATGGCAACAGCTACATGGCAGTAAAAAAACAAAACAAAAAAACCCCCCAGTAAAAGCAATTAGCATTGTCATTTATTTATGATGCCCTCTATCTCAAAGGGCCTTTATCCCGGTTTTCATCATTTTTGGGATGTGACATTTACGTAGAACTCGTTATTCAGCTTCCTGTAGACATGGTTTTGTTTTTTTGCATTTGTGTTATTTCTCATAAGTTGTAGTGGTGCATGTTTCAACTGTACACTGTGTAGATCCAGGTGTGTTTTTGATTTCTCAACATATCTCTGTCATTTTTGTACTGACTGAGTTATTGCAGCAGTTGAAGATGACCCCACTCAGCTTAGTTCATACTCTCCTTGATTTGCCATCTACATCTGATAAGCAGTAATTGAAGATACAATAGAAGAGACAATAAAATGTATCCTTTCCATTACCGACATTCACTTTCAGTGTGTACATTGTTATAGCTTTTTTATCATTATCATTTTTTTTGTTTTACCAACTAACAATGACAATGTAACTCAAGGTAAGGAAGCACCTGCCCCCTAGTACATTGATCAGAAGCCTGGATCAGGTGTTAACATGCTAAAGTATCCCAGTTTCAACTGGAGTACAGGTAGCATATTGAGGTTTCTCAAAACTGGGATGAGAGCTCTCCCATGTTTCTACTGGAATGACCTTCTTTCATTTTCATATTCCATATGAGATCGTGCAGGGACTTTCAATCTGTTACAATGCCAAAGTGGACATAATATGGCAGCACTGAATTATGGAGCATTGGAATTCATTCTCTTTTATTGCAATAAATGGATTTTATGACGAATGTTTGAATTATTTAGCCAATTTAAATATGTAAATATGTATTCTTCCAATGAAGAGGCTCACCATTAGATACTAAATAAATACTGATTAATTTGCAGCAACCAACACAAAGGATATACGTTTAATTCCAGAAAAATCTAGAACCCCAAAAATCATCTGCAAAGCCACATGATTTGTATTGATTTTGTGATGCCTTTTGGTGTATTTACATATTTTCAATGTAACAACAGAATTTGAAGATTTTAGTTGCTCCATGTTGTACAAAAGATATGGACAATCTTTTTAACAGTATTTTTGTTAAAAAGAGAAACTCAGCTCAGCAGAGTGGTGAATATGAGAATAAGTGCTGTGGAACTGTACATTATGCTGAACTCACCATTAGAGTACAGATAATTGCACCCCCTCGATGTTTTTTACCTTGCTTTTATTTGCAACTGACCTTTATTTGTTTGTGCTGGCCACACCCCCGCTAGTATTTGAGACCCTGTCATTATCTGAATACCGGCATTAATTTGAGAATTAAGGTAATGTGATTTAGGATAGTAATGGACAGCACTGTCACTGCCACTTCACTCGGTCATTCAAGATTCTTCTTCAGAACACAGCAAGTAATATAACTGTGCATGTACTGACACATAAGTACAGAACATGAATAGTTTTCCATACTTCTGCTGTAAACCTCTGTGACTGATCACATTTTCCAGCTCTACAAATAATAAGAATCATTATTAATACTTTTCTCAACAACAGGTCAATGTTTAGACTACACTAAAACACTGACCTGTCATTGGAGAAAGAACTAAGTAGAGAAAGAAAGAGCTACATGTAGAGAACTTGGGACTTGTCTTTGAGGATACATACTGCTCCAGGAGGGCTGCCAGGTCTCAGGATGGTGGCCAGAGATGCTCAGACAAATCTTCTTCCCAACTTCGAATCTTCCATTCGGCTAGGAGGATAGGCAATAAAAAGAGGGTAGAGATGATTATGTGGTTGTAGATAAATGAATAAAACATACATTCCCAAAAGTTATAACAAGCAGACTGCCATGAAAGTTTAAAACAGTTGAGAGTGTGGAACAAGGAAATGCAGGCTGCTATTTTGCAAAAATAAGAGTTTTCAAACAATGAATGCAAACTGAAAAAGAAACATAAAAGTAGCTGGACACAATAAAAAAGTGTCTGTCACAACAATTCAGTACTCTTGCTTTTATCAGCCTGTCATTAGTGCAGGTGTCATACAGCTATCTGAATAAAATAAGACAGTCTCTCATGTGCTCACAAAACCAGTGCAATTCCCTTCCAGTGTGATGACTGCCCAGGCCTTGATCTGATAACTATCACCACGTGTGCTGCAACCAGAAATGGCTGAGGGTTAAATGACATGCTGTCCATTTTCCACTCTTTGATCATCTGATTTGATGTCTTCCTATTCCGCTTCAGCAGAAGAATAATTGGATGCGGTTGAGAGTTGGTCTTTGTCTGTGTCTTACTGTGAGGAGGATGATGCTGGGGGGCTTCATGGGGTACTCTGGGGGAAGCACGATCCTGCCGTGGTAAACCCCGCCATCAAAATCAGAATCTGGGGGCCCACGTACGGAGAAGTGCCATTCAAAGAGGTTATCCTGCAGAAAGAGATAATGTTACATTGAGCACATATTACTACTATGTTCATCAGGAAAGACCCAACCTGTCATGTCTGTCTGAAGTGACAACACTGACAGTGACGTGTCCTGTGGAGCATTAGCCCCACAGCTGTTTGTTGTGCTAATGGCGAGAAGATATTTTAATTGGACAGTTTACAATTAATAAAGAAATTCTATTTCTATGAAAATGTCACTATGTATTGTAAATCCATGTAAATCCAAATCCATCTAATTTAACTCTAACCCCTTGGCTGTTTTTGCTCAGTTTGCTCTATCTTAATGTACAGGCTTTTGGCATGACATTCACTATATCTCATACATTGTTATTTTTAGGATAAGTTATATTACTCAAAAATGTCATATGCATAATAGTGGAAAACATTTACACCGTTTGAAATAGTCTGAGTTTTTGCCTGTATGTCCGTAGGTTTTTTACACACAGCAATTGTGTGTAAATTAAGGGACAGAGGAGAGTGACAGTGCTCATGGGGACATATGAATCATATTGATGGGACATTCTGAGCCTTAAACAGTAACTTAACAGTGGGCTGAAAAGCACGTCCAGTATCACTGATGGGTGCAGTTGGGTGTGTCCAGAAGCGTGCTTTGTTGCACCTGTAACCACACTCAAATGTGATGTCACCATGCCCTGGAGTACACCTGTACAACACTACAGCAAGGTGAGAAGTGAAACCACTGGAGGTCAGCACAAACAAGATTTTCAGGTTTTCCGTTAAGATGCTCTTTAATAATGCCAAAAAATGTATTGATGCAATACATCAAACAACCAAAAGCTAATATTCACAGATTTTGCTATTGTTATTCTTTTCCTTATTTCTATTTGGGATGAACATGAGCTTTGGAACTACAGTTCCCATCATGCTTTGGATGGTGGGCCTTAATACAAATGGAGTCAAATTGAAGTAAAGCTATGATACTCAACTTTGGCTATCAGAAATAATCAATATTTATATAAAATAACAGAATTGAAATAGAATTAAATTCACCTTCGGGCACCACCCTTGAAAAAGGAAAAAGATAGCCAATTAATTAACTTAGTCTCAGTCTAAAGGTTGCTACAGAGTTCCTGACTCGTGCACAGGACCTTAGTACTTAATACACACAAATCACATAATAATCAAGTTCTTTATAAAAAAAGGTTTATTAAACTACAAACCACGCACACAACTATAACTACTAGACATACAAATGAATGAATAGATGCAACCACGAATACATCCAATGAATACAGTGAGGAACAACTAATAAATGCATGAATAAAATTATGAGTACAACGACAGAAAATGTATGAAATGAGGACCATTTTATACAGGATGACAGTGAAAGATTGTCTTGGCAAGCTGTGTTAAGTTGTGTAAACACAGTGTGATGTCTTGAGAGGTCGGGATCTTTTCTCTTGGAGCTTGTGGCATGGGTGCAGGAAATCAAGACAGTAAAGCGTTGTCTTCCAACTTATATTCAATGTATTCAGTCTTCTCATAATAGGTCAACTTAATTGTTGCAGACAGAAGGTAAACAAAAACAGGTATTAAATCAAAAGTCTAGTCCGCTGTATTATTGGTGACAACTAAAACTCTGTTCCACTCAGTACCCCTCATTATCTTCTCTTCACAAAAAACACTGCTTCACTTTACTCTCTGCTCCCTCACTAGGGCAATCAGCTTATATGGTTCAGCTGGGCAGCAACCATTGTCCTGGCTGCCCTGCTGACTATGGGTTTTATAGTCTTTTAACGGACGCCATGATGGTTTGTAGACCTTGTTTCATCCGCCTGGAGGGAATGTATCTCCCCTCTTTGACACTACCTCTCATGACATCACAACAGGAAACTACTAAGTTGATAAAACTTGAATATTGACCAGTGAAATCACCTAAATGCATCGTTCAGCAGCTGAGAGGATATTGGGAAGAACGTTTCTTTATCATGATTATAATAAAGGGTGATCCTATTCTTGATCTAATGCTAAATTACTTCAGGTAATCTGTAGCATCAACGCCAATATCACAGGAAAAGTAAAGTTTCACCTGGTGCTTCAGATAGCCAGGGAAGAAGTCACTCTGGAGGGGAGGAGGGAGACGGTCCTCCTGTGGGCCCGTTCTGGAGCTTTTGGGCCTCCTCCATCCCACGTAGGAATTCAGCTTGAATCGGCAGTTTCTCTCTCTCTCTCTCTCTCAGCAGGGAGAGGAATTATAACATCTTCACACACCCCCACTTGGCTGGGGTGTGCAGGATTCAGAATTTCTTCAGTTCCAACTTTGTTGTGTTAGAACACAGAGGTTGAACAGTCTTCTTTGAGAAAGTTCTTGCTTCTAGAGGGCCTTCAGCGTGTTCTGTGTGGCTTGGATGCAGCTGATGGGCAATCTTCTGGGTCTGCTCTGTATAGGCAAATGGTCAGGTCTCCGGACAAACGGGCCAGCGGCCTGCTCGCCCGGGACTGGGCAGATAAGGGCAACAAGAGGTCTAAGAGAAACAAGAGGCATAAGAGACAAGACTTTCCGTGTCTTCTTGAATTGAATTTAATTCTTGTTTTGTAGTCTTCTGTAAAAGGGGCGGCGATGTCCGATGTCAACGGAATACATCGGAAACTTTACTCCACCCACCCTAGATCCCCTATTTTCGTTGTTTTTTAAAGAATTCATTTAGGTAAGAAAGTTTATCACATCTCTGATGCTTCCATATTTAATAGTGTGGCCTTCTCTGGTGCAGAACGATACCAAACACCTTATAAAGACAGTCATAGACAGTGTTAAACCAGTTTTAAAGGGCAATTATACACAACCTGTTATGTATATGTGCATATGTGTACCTATATGCACAGCAAATGAATGAGAAAATCAGTAAACTCAATATAGATCAGGGTTCCTTTGATCACAGATATGTCTCTGTCTCTCTCCTAAGAGGAAAAGAAAACAAGCACGTGCCGTTTGTGTGCTTGTGTCACGATTGAGAAATCTGTTAATACTTCACAAACCTAACCCATGCACATATATCTCTATATAAATATCCACATATGTTTCTCCATAGGTATAGCAAATGAAATAAGTAAATTAGAATTACTACAGGCCATCCACTTCTGATCTGTGCTAAAGGAATGTAGAAGATGAGGGGGGAGATGCAGAGGACGTGGGCTAACACCCACACAGACACATCTGCACTCAGAGATTGGATCAGGCAGAGTGACATTTCAACTTTAATCTTATTTCATTACAAGCTATGATCAATTTACTTGCTATGTAAATGCATATTCACATTTCATGTTTCATTAGTTATTAAACAAAACCAGACATCCCATCTTTATCTTTTCTGGATTAGTGGACAGGTGTAAACCATTCCTGTTGGTTCAGGGTTTATTATACCTGCATCAAAATCAGCATGTTAAACAAAACTTCAGTACTTCAGAGGGTTAGTTAAACATAGCATATTAATTAATATACATTTAATTGAGGATGGCGAAGTCAGTTCCTTTGTTCATATGTCAAGAGTTCAGAGTGTTGAATCTTCAGCCCATATCCTGGAATGTGAGAATACTATACTAGTTAGTGCCCGAGCACCGAATGGTGCAAGGACCTATTGTTATTGAAAGGATTATTATTATTATGATAATTATTTTACCACTTTCACTGCAAAAATGAGGTGCTAGGCATGCTCAAAAACTCTTGAAAATTGGCATACACGTAAGGCTTGGCCAAAATAGTGATCTGATATTGGTTCTGAGAGGGGTGGGGGGGTTAAAAAAAAATATGTACCATATTTGGTACGCATATGTACCTTGTCCAGACTTAGAAAAAAGCCTCTTTGAGGTATACCCTAAATCAAACAGGAAGCCAGCCATTTTGAATTTTATGTGAATTTTTAAGCAATTTTTGGCATATTTTGCCTTTCTATGAAATTTATCTCCTCCTACAGATTTTATCGGATCGACTTCAAATTTGGCCAATACCATCTCAACGACTTTGGGATCCAAAGTTGCTCAAAGTTTGAGTTTTTGTTGAACGGTGTGGCTGTCACGTGCCATTTTCAGCTTTCTGCTGCCAAACAGGAAGTGCTTTTTTAATGGACTTTACATTGTCCAATCTGCTCCAAATCCGCCATGTGTCATGACAATGCCAGCCTGAAGGCATCTATATGCCAATATTCACTCATAGTCATAGCACCACCTATTGACAACAGGAAATGACAAGTTTTACAGTCTGACATAGTGCTCCTAGTGGTGTGTGTGTGTGTGTAGGAGCTGAACTCTGCCATGGGTCAAACACGCAGAGAACAGAGATACTACTTTTAAGTAAATCGTGAAGTGGCGGATGCTACATGCCCCGACGTGCGGGAGGTGCTCGAGCCCGTTCATCGCTGCTTGCAGCTTTAATTCATTTTAAAATCTAATTTGACTAACAGTAAACAGTTACTGAGGCTAACAATTAACATCCCTTGCCTCCTTGTCAAACATTTTGCCTCATTATTCACCAAACTCGATGGTGAAAAAAGTTAACTTGTCACAAATTAAATCACACTCGTTTGACTTATATATGAGGGCATGTTATCTATCACATTTGCTAACTTGTCACTCTTTAACTTCTTTAAACAGGTCTCCATGTCGGTCTGCTAGGTGCTTTGCCAAGTTTGATGTGTTGCCTCCCTTGGTCTGCACAGACTTGTAACATCTTTTACAGACGGGCTTCACTGTGTCAGTGGGCTTGCCCTGACTGTCGGCTAAATATGCAAAATACTACCAAATGTCGCTCCACGCGTATGTTTTATCGACCAGCCATGGATGGTCGGCAAGAGCACTTGAAGATTACTTACTGCTGCCATTCTTCGCGTTCACCATGTAACCCGCAGTGCGTGCATGAGAGAGAAAAAAACGTTTGGCCACTATAACGTGACGTGCCAGATGGTTTGTGAATGATCTCGTGAAGGTTACTCCCACTGTCTGCAGGGAGTAGCAGAACGCTGCACACACACTGCCCTGTTGTTGCACACAGTTAAATGTGGGCTACAACCTGAGCCTTGATTTTTTTAGCCAGTAAGTTACACAAATTCTAGCAGCATGTGGGCTACAACCTGAGCCTTGTTTTTTTAGCCAGTAAGTTACACAAATTCTAGCAGCATGTGTGTGATGTTTTTGTGTTTTCTGATTTGACTGATTATGACTTTGAGAAGAAGCACAGTTTTGATGCAAATAGCATCATTTGGGTTCAAAGAGGCCAAAAGGCCAAAACAAAATATAACATTCACTAGACAGACATTTTTGTCCAAAGTAACATACAATTTTTCCCTTCACACATATGGAGCAGTTTGGGGTTCAGCATCTTGCTCAAGGACTCTTTGACATGTAAATAGTAGGACCCTGGGATCAAACAATCCAGTTAATCACCAACCGGCACGTTCACTACTTCACTACTGCTGTGAGATTATTTAAACCACTTTATTTGGAGTTAAAGGTGAAGAGGTAAAACTGAATGCGGCACACCTGAAATGTTGGTAATAGTCCCTCATTGCACATGAAAACTGTGCATACAACTACGGCAAGTACAGTACAATAAAGTAAAAGAAGTTGGTCTGTAAACTGTGATGGATGTTTACAACAGACACAGTTTAGGAATTAATCCTTCTCATTCGTTTTCTCTTTTAAATAAATTTGAGTTAAGGGGTGGGGGGGTGATCTTTTGACTGCTCGTGTTTCTTGACCCACCTGACTTTTATTTTCTGATGTTACCATGTTCCCAATACAATGTTATTATTACTGATAGAAATTATGGACAAAACTACAGTATAAAAATATAGACCCAAGTTGTATGAAACTGGAATGTGCCAATTCGTATTCAGTGTACATTTTCACTAGGGATGGGTATCGAGAACCGGTCCTAAATTGGTACCGGTTCCTGACTGGTCAGTACCGAAATATTGATAAGCTCCTGGACAAACGGTGCTGCTATCAGTATTTACATAACATTAATTCATTCCAATAGCTGTCCAATAACCGTCCCCTAATGATAACGAAGCTGCCGGCGTCTGTCAATTACGTTACGTAAGCCCATGTTTACTGTGCTCTCAGGCATGGCTGTCAGTGCAAAGCGTTCAAAAGTGTGGGCTCACTTTACTAAATTAAATGAAAATGCAGCTAGATGTAATATATGTAAAAAGGTAGTTGCATGTAAAGGGGGTAACAGCAGCAACCCCATGAAACACTTACAAATACAACATTCTCTAAATGTGAAGCATTGCAGCATGTTTGACTGCTTTAGCAAAGCGGCTGCTGCACCTACGTCTACAGTGCAGCCTCTTGACTCCGATGCAGACGGGATTTGCCAAACTAAAAATGCGACTGTCGCAACCTTGTCAAGTCAACTGGTTATCATTATAAACGTAGTCTGTAGATATTAAGTCAGGACAGTCAGTCAGGACCGAGATAGCATCGATTTTAAGCACTAATTTATGTTCCTTAATCCCATAGACAACGTCAGTGAAGCAGCAGCTACAGCTTCGTCAGTGGATAGCAGTCAGACACCGAAGTCCAACCCATTCTCCATCGCTAGACGAGGGAAAATGACACAGGAAAAAAACAGCAAAATGTCACAGAGCTGTCGCCAAGTTTATTGTGAAAGATGTACAGCCCTGCACTACAGTGGAGTCCTGTTGGTTTAGGTATGCTCTGTAACGTTAGCCAGTAGCTAGCACAGCATAAATTGCTAACTGCTAGGTAGCCTAAGTTTTAGTGTGAGCTGTCAAGACAACCAGAGACAACTCATTTTGTATTGCTTATGGTAATATTTTCAACTGTAGGGAGATGACTACATCCCTTAACCCAAGTTACCACCCCCCCTTCCAGAGACACATTATCAATTGAACTTATTTCTGCAAAAAAAAAAAAAAAGAGTAATAATAAAATAAGTGTTGAATCTTTTCACGTTTCATGTCATGTCTTTATTTTTTTCACCAAAGTTTGGAGACTAGTATCAATAAGAGTATCGATAAGTATCGGTATCGATAAGGACTAACAGAATCGATATTAGTATCAATAAAATCCTAACGATACCCATCCCTAATCTTCACCAAAGATACTCTATTAGACTATACAGGATGGGAAAGGGTGTTGTTGTGGTGATCCTCAACTAAAGTTATGTAGTACAAATACTGGCGCTATATGGGCACTACAGCACAATGTCCTGTGGTGCACTTACTTCCAGTGGCTGGGCATGGTAGTGCTCTGTGGGATCCCTCAGTTCAGCAGCCTCTTTCATTAGCCTCTTTACCGCTGGTTATTCAAAGGAAACAAAGACAAAAAAAGTGAGCTTAGTGCATGCAGGGTAAAACAGTTCACATCTTCTTCATGATCATTACAGCTTACATCCTCTGTGTTTGCAGCAGTACACCACCATGACTTGTGTGTCAAACCCTACAAATTCCACCCAAACGTCTGATACATTTTCAACTGCAGCAGTTTCACAGGACAAATTTCCAGATGCAAAGGGCCCCAAATGTGTTGCTCCCCTGGGTAACAGGACGTTAATACAGATGGATGGACGAGAAGCGCTTGCAGAGGGACAGGGCCCCATGTACTGACGGTGCACTGACTGTCACCCTAATTCAGACAGCTAGGGTAAAAAGGCTGAAACAACAATGCTCCTTCAAATGTGCAATCCAAAAATCTCAGTTTAAGACCACCTTTGGCACTACTGTTTCTTAACAACTATTCAACAAGACACTTTTGTACACAGTCTCCCACTGGCATACTGCATGATTAAACAAACAGCATAGGTGACCTACAGTGGATAGCTGAGTTTTAAAGAGATTTTCTATGGAGATAGTAATAATTGTTCCCAATAGTCCTTGTTTCATGAGGATATTTCATTATATTTTAGAACAAAGCTCCCCCGGGTTTTCTTTTTGGCTCCTGTTTTAATTTGATGTTCATGCAAACTCCACACTTCCTCCATGTTTACCTGTTGTCTTGATAAATTCAGCATAATATACATTTCCACAGCACTAATTCCGTCAATACAACAACAGAGTCATGTCATACTTACACTTGGCTGCTTGCAATTTCTTTTAAAAGCTATACTTATTTCACTTACGAATTAATTATAGTCCAGTCTACTTTGCTGCTACCATCCGTGAAACTTAAGGCCATAATACCTCCCTTTCATAATATGCTATTAACGTGACATGCCAACGTTTCGACCACAAATGGTCTTCCACAAGTAAAGGTGAGGAAAACTCTAATGGAAGTCGTCACTGATCAAAAAAAGTCATTGTCAGATTAATCAAAAATGAAAAAAATTGTTGGTTGCTGTCCTAAACTTCTTGTCTATCCATCATAGTTGATGATGAACATGGCACGTCTAATAATGTTTGGTTTTGGTGATTACATAGATGGCTGAAGGAGGGAGGATGCAGAGCTCTTTTCTTTGCAGATTTGCACTGCTGCCTCTTCAACGTAGCACAGGTCTTCTTCTCCAGGCAGATTGGTCCTGAGCTAGGGGTTTCCCAGCTTTTCGGGTAAAATCCAAAGCTCTTCAATGAGGCTTTCAGGGTATCTTTATAGTGCTTTTTGGGGCCACCTTGTGCTCACTTACCATTTTTGGACTTACTAGAAATGGAGACAATGAAATGAAGAAGAGGATGAAGGGCAGCAGTGGGGATGGGTGGGAGGCCAGCCAAATAACAGGGATGAAGGCAAGCTGAGAGGATGTGGAGGCTGCAGGGGGGGGTGAAGCAGTGGAGCAAAGAGATGGCCTGACACCACACGGCTTTCAGGGCATGTGTTCCATCTGAGAGGATAGACACTCTTCAGTGAAGATGTGAAACAACCACAGTAATCCCACATCGGACACACAAGGACCATGGGGGAAGAGTCTGTGTGCTTCCCCCGTCTCCTCCTGTTTACACAAGAATGCAGGGGGTCATGGAGTGCTTGCAGTCTTACTCAAGCTTAAAATTATTAAGACAAGGGGACAGATGAGAAACTGATCCTATGTAAAGCAAAATCTCCATGCATCAGCCTATAAGAGCATCTTGGCACAAAACTGATCAGGATACACCTCATGTTTTGGCGAGAGCTTGAGGTGGAGTTTATCTCTGTTGAGCAGTGTGGGAAGGATCGCAACAGCATGCAACCGGTTGTGTGGCCCGCTTTGCAGTCACCTGTCCTGACTGCAAACCGATTTTCATCCCCCGCCAGCCCTGATGGTAGTCCTATTGGCCAGCGTGCCTCTTCCACCTCCACCAACAGGGTTAAACAACGCAAGCTAGTAATAGGCGACACCATTACACACAATGTTTGACTAGCAATGCCAGCCAACTTGCTGTTTACCTGGGGCCAGAGCTTCCAACATGGAGGCTAATCTGTGGGTGCTGGCATCGCATAGAGAGAAGCAGGGGACCCAGGCACACACCACCACTACCTTTAGTAACATTATAGTCCATGTCGGCACCAATAACGTAAGGTTGAAGCAGTCAAAAGAAAGCCTAGAATGTTAGAGTTGGCCAGAAAGATGAGTCGGCATCGATTAATTGTCTCTGGTCCCTTACCCGTGCGGCTTAGAGTAGGCTAACTTCACTGAGCCTCTGGTTGGCTCGTTACAGTAGGGAGCAAGGCTTTGGTTTTGTGGATAACTGGCCTTCTTTCTGGGGCTGCTCCCACCTGCTGAGAGTGGACGGCCCTCATCCTACTGGAGCAGGCGGCGCTAAATTATCCAGGAATATAGACACACAATAGTGACATTAGCACTCGGCTGGTTGCAGGTGATTAGAGCGCCTGCTATGTTTATAGTTAGTGCAGATTTAGAGTAGCTTAATATATATGTCCTGCCAGGGAAATCTTAATAGTGCAGACTATCAGACTTATAGGCCAGTTAATAGCATTGAGACCGTTTCCCTCCCCTGCCACTTTACTAATAAGTTATCTTCCCCTAAACATGTGAATCACAGTAATCTAATTATCATCCCCATCACTGGCAGTGACGAAACGTAACAGAAAGCACCTGGTAAATTCTTATAAAACAAAATCACTACTGTGTCTTTCCACTGTCACATATGCTGGCCCTAATAACAAAAGGTATCTTGTTCCAATCAAGACATTATCTAGTAGCTTAGTAGCATTGAAAACTGCAGCCCTAAGAAGACCCTCAAATTTGGTTTTATGAATATCATATCATTATCTACCAAAGCCTTAGGCTATATTCAGATAGAATCTGCAGCGAAAACGCAGATTTTCCCATTCATTTGAACGGGGGTACTGCGTTCAGGTTGCAGTGGTGCAGGCCGCAGGGGATGTCGCAAAAAAATGCAGTGGCCTGCAGAGAAAAGTTAAAACAGAATCAACTTTTGGAAAAACGCAACCTGACACACTGCAGCAGCCAATCACGCCGGTGATCAGACTGACAGATGCCCAGGTGAAGAAGAACTTTGTTTATCATGTAGCATTGCAGCATTAGCTGTTTACCTTAATATTGCACTGTTTACTGAGCAACTTTGAAGATGGAAGAGAGACTGATTGATCACCAATGCGATGACTACATCAGCTGTTCCCTTCCACGAGGGAGTACAAAGACAGTAATCGCCGTGTAGTCACTTGGCTTGTATCGGTCTTCAAGCTGGGATTGCTGGTTAGTATGAGACACTCCCACACTGCCGCACAACCCTGCGTTGAATCGCCACAATGCCCGATTCTGTCTGAAAGCGGCCTAACTGATAATTGATTTGATTCTTGAGCATAATCTGGACATGATTGGTTTAAATGAAACATGGCTAAAACCAAATGTTTTCTTACCATTAAAATGAAGCTTCCCAACTTACTACACCTACTCCCATGCTGCTCAGGTCACTAAACAGGATGGAGGTGTTGCTTTAATCTTTAAGTCTATTTTCAATTTAACCTCCAAATGGGAAAATACATTTAATTCATTTAAGGCTCTGGTATTAAAACTCAGATCTTATTACTCTGATAAGATCTTAGTTATTGGTGACTTCAATATTCACCATAAGGTCTTTGACCCTCTAAGTAAAACCTGTTTAGAGAGTCGCTGTCCTGGATGTTTGATGGATATGTGATGTCAAACCACTTTCGAATTAAATTTAACCTGTCCTTCTAATATTGGCACCGTTTGTTTGTTTTTACTACTCGCCACATTGGCCCAGCAACGTCAATGGCACTTACTTAATTACAGTCTTGGCTCTTTTCTAAACAGCAACAGAGCATGTAGAAAATTGTACTAGTGACTTAAGCAATGCCCTTTCTACCAAAAATAGACAGTCAAAGAGGTCTACACCCTGGTTACAGATGAAACATGTGCTCTTAAGCAGGCTTGCAGGAGATTGGAGTGTTACAGCAAAAAACAAAACTGGAATATGAGTGTATTGAACTACAGGCGTGCTCTTATTGCTGCAAAAACAGCATTTTTTTTGCTTAATTAGTAACAATAAGCACAATGTCAGATTTCTTTTTGATACTGCAGCTAAACAAAAGCAGCCGTCCATCAACTGCTCATCCTTTATGGCTCATGACTTCTTAGATTTTAGTAAAGTAGATGAGATAAGACACAAAATTACTTCCTTATCTCCAGCTACCTCAGAATTGGTCATACACTCACAAACTGAATTCCAGCTAGTCTCAGTTCTTAAAAATTTTGAAACACTCTCTCTCGAGACATTATCTAAACTACCTGTCTCCTTGATCCTCTTCCAGCTAACCTTTTAAAAAGCTCTGGCCATCTCTGGGACCAACAATGCTGAATATTGTTAATTTACAACTGGCACTGGTCCAACTAGCTTTAAGACTGCTGTGGTTAAAACACTACTTAAGAAACTGCACCTCTAACCTTACATTCTTTATTAGAAAGAGTTGTGTCAACTTTTGGCTGACATAAGTAAGCAGGGTTCGACATTAACCATGGCCCTATGGCCTGTGGCCACAAAAAGTTACTTTGTGGCCACCAAATACTCCGTGTAGGTGGCCCCCTGTGGCCACCGAGTTTTATCCCTATACTGCGAGCCTTTGCCAAAGCAATGTTACAGTTCCACAAACATCCCGATTCCTTCGCTCCTTTTAGTTCAACATTCTATCATTCTATCTGCACAAGGAAGCAAGACTATGAACTAAGAGAGAGTATCCCTGAACAGCAATCTTTTTGAGCCTTTTCAATCTGCCTTTAGGGCCCATCATTCCACTGAAACTGCACTGACTAAAGTGGTAAATTACATTTTGTTTACCATTAATTCAAATTCCACTTTGGTACTTCTATTAATGGACCTCAGTGCAGCTTTTGATACCATTGATCACGGCATACTCTTAGATTGTCTACTTGGCGTCTCTGTACTGGCTCTAGCATGGTTAAAATCGTATCTTTCTGGAAGAATATAGTGTGTTTTTTAAAATATTACATCCTTATTTTTTGATGTGAAATATGGAGTACATCAGGGCTCTGTCCTTGGCCATCTGCTTTTCTCTTCATATGTTACACCTCTTGGCCAAATTATACAGTTTTGGAATTAATTTCCACTGCTGTGGTGATGATACTCAGCTCTATGTGCCTATATAGACAGATTATGATACTCAATCATGATGACCAAGTAACAGTAACTCTCAACAACTGTGTGATCTCTCAATGTTCAACAGCCAAGAATCCTGGTTATGCTTACCCTCTCTTTTGATCAGCACATTAAAGAAATCACCAAGATCGCCTTTATCCACTTATGCAACATAGAAAACATGAGGTCTTTTCTGTCCTTGCGTGTGAGAGGGAGTGTGTGTGTGTGTGTGCGTGCGCATGTCGGGTGCGAGCCAGAAAGAATGTGTGTATGTTTCTTTCTGCATTCATATGTTCCACACATGCACAGACAGGAACACATGTGTTAGGTCAGAAAGAAAAGGGCATGCGAAGTGGGAGCTTTGAGTTTCCTGTGTCTATGTATAAGGCCAATTTGAAGTGTACGTATGTGATCCATGTAGGATAATGGTGCCAGGTTAGAAAACAGGATGGTTAGTTCGCATGTGAGACATAGTTGTCAGTACCAATACCAAGAAGGTACCGCGATACGCTGCCGTTAAATACGGTCCAATACCCCATTTTATTAGTACACATACTTTAAGAATGACAGTGTTTTAAAAAGAGCTGTATTTCCTATCTGTTGCGTCGATGTGCGAGAGCAAGTCAGTGCGACAACAGGGCAGTGTGTGCAGTTGTTCTGCTACTCCCTGCAGCCGGGTTCACATTGGAGGCAGATGCGCCCCGAAGTGCTGCGAATTGCTTCCATTCGGCGCCCATGTTAACCAATTGGGCTGTTCACACAGGAGCTCTGCAGCGATCATTTTGGCGTCTGTTCTATTTTTTCTGCCCGCCGCCAGCAAATCTGCCACAAAAACACATAAATGATATAAATGATGTATTATACATTATAGAAATGATATGATTCTGATACATGATAGAATATGCATCCTGCTTGCGAACCGTTTTGATTTTCCTGCCCGTGTTTTTTAAATTAGTACTTATTCTACATAATTGTCAGTTGTTTCTAAACAGAGAGCGAGAGAGACGAGCAGACACACACACAAGCAGACAGAGTGAGAGCTAGAGCGAGAGAGAGAAAAAAGTTCATCCTGGAAGTGGAGAAGCACCCCGCAGCAGAACAGCAAAAAAGATTTTTGAGAAAGATGTTTTAGATTTTTGCTGTGGTATCGTTTCAGTATTGGTATCGCGATACTTTAGGCTGGTATCGTACTGAAATCATAATTTTGGTATCGTGACAACACTAGTAGTTATGGATGTAACAAATAACTTAGCGTGTGGCTACCCAATAACCTATCTATGAAACAGATCACAACAGTACAGCTCAGTGAATAAACCAAATCAATATAGTACATTGACAAAAGTTATGCAGTCCTGTGTTTGCCGTGTACTGTTACTATGCTAGCTAGATATGCCCAGTTAGTTACCAGTTCATGAAGAGAGGGATTCCTTGGTGTGCTGTTTTGTTAGCTGGCGATTCCATTGGTTGTGGATTTGAGCCAGGCTGGGAAAACTTGTGGTTCTAATGTTGAATGCAGTCTTTGCTGTGCAGTGTTCTGAGGGTGTAGGTCAGAGGAAACCAGTTGCTCCTTTGTTCTACTTGCAGAGTTAGCAGCTTGGCTCTAACTTTTGTTGCTCCTGTTGCTTGTAAAGTTAACTTAGCTGGCAGACTTTGTGTCGCAGCTGCTGGTGCTAAATAAACTTATTTACTCTAGGTTAGCGGTGCACTAACTATGGATCTTAGACAGGCTCTCGAACCCACACCCAGAAGGTCGCAAGTGAGATCTATGTAAGTGTGATCAGCCTATGTGTCCATCAGCTGCTGTGTGTAGAAAGCTTTCAAATTCTGTAATATTCATGTAAGACTTCATGATGACCAACTTTTTCAGCTTAACTAACTCAGCAGAACAGTGATCACAAAGGCTGTCAGCAGCTCCTGAAAGATGTTGTCTATCTTCTGTTCAGGCTGCGTGGTGCTGACAGAATCAAAAATCACAATGGTTTAGACTGAATACCTAAATATCAGTAACAATATTTGTATGATGAGTACTAGTGCTTTCAGACTAATCTCGGTTCAATAGCTTCCAGAATCCAAATTGAGTGTCAAATATGCTTATCAAACCCAAATTATGTTATATCCATTATTGAATCCAATTAGATTTCACTTTCAATTCAATTCAGTTTTATTTACATAGCTCCATATCATAACAAAGTTATCTCAGGGCACTTTTTCATATAGAGCCGGTCTAGACCGACTCTTTATATTTACAGAGACCCAACAATTCCCAACATTCTTTCAACATTTGCAAGTGACCAAAGTCATAAATAACAACAACTCCAACAGTTATAAGATCTGTAATCACCTGTTGCTGGCTGAAATGTCAGAATGACTAGAGTTTTTAGTGTCAGTATAATTAATGTTTACAACCTGTAACTACAGCCTGAAAATTATACTAGCAGCAGAGGATTTAAATGTTTGTATTTTGATAAAATGTATCTGACACATGAATTAACAGGTGTAGCCTACTAACTCTGCAGACCTTAATTATTGGGCTAGTTGCTCCAATATTGGAGGTCTCAATGCATAATAAGTTAAGAAGCTTAAAATATTGATATGATATGCATAAGTTTAACTGGGAGATTCTCCTGAAACTGACAAGTTTTAGATAACAGTCACCACTCTATTGGTCTTGTTGAACTACAGAAACCTACAGTCCACTAGTAATCATAGGGAGTTGTTATGTTGTTATGTTGAGCATGATGTTTCTATAGCTAATAAACAATATTACAGGCACCAGCCTGCAGAGAGCACATTAACCTGACATCAACCAAAAGTTTCACTTCAGTTGTTACAGAATTAACATTAGCTGATAAAATCTGCTACCAGCCATTTTACCCAACAAAACGAATGTCAGCATCAGCTAAAAATGAGAGGCCTGCTACCTGAATGTTTTCTACATTGCTGTTGCTCTACTAATAAAAAACAGTGAGGAGAGATAATGGAATTGTTCACATATGAGCTTGGCGAAATTTGATATTTTGCCAACCAGGAACCGGATCAAAATGAAACCAGCTATCACAACCCAAGCCTATTTCAGAATATATTTCGTGATCATATTTTATTTATTGGTGCTCAGTGCGCCTATAGTCCCGAGTTGCTTTGGGACTATATACACTATACACATATATATATGCGACCAGACATAGTCTTAGTGTCTCAGTCCACCAAGCAAGCTGTGCTGCTGGAGATGACAATCCCGTGGGAAGATCGCTTGGAAGAGGCCTTTGAAAGGAAGCTCTCCAAGTATGCGGGTTTGGTCAGCAGCTGCCAGCAAGCTGGATGGAAAACAAGGTGTCTCCCAGTGGAGGTTGGATGCAGGGGATTTGCAGCTAGGTCTTTATCCAGAGCCTTCAGTTATTTGGGCATTGAGGGAGAGAGGAAGAGGAGAGCCATCTGCAGGACAACCGATGTGGCAGAGAGGGCCTCGAGATGGCTGTGGCTCAAAAGAGGAGACCCATGGAGCCGGAGTAGCTAGCCAACTGGACACAAGCTGGGGTCTGATCAGCCTTAGCTGGGTCACCTGGAGGAGGGTGTATGATGTTGGAAGACCCGGAACACACACCCTGATTCTACCAGTGACAACCAGGAAAGACTGGGTGACAACCATGAATAGTGTGGTGACAACTGGAGATTCAGTGACAGCTCGAAGAGACAGCAACCAGGGCAGAGAGGGCTGGCAACCCAATCTGGGCCCTCTGTGAGGAGGACTCCCAATGAAGCTACGATGAATCTATTGGAAAGATACCCCCAGGGGTGCCCAAGAGGGGGGGAGGATGAGCACCCCAGTAGGATGGACACAACGGTATTAGACCCAGGCAACCAACGAACGAACGAGTAAGCAGTGTGCATGTGACAAAATCTGCAAGAACGAACACGGCTTAAAGATCCACCAAGCAAGGATGAAGTGTCTGGTGGGAGCAGGTGCAGCACAACGCACAGGTGTCCAACCTGGTGAGGCGCAAGAGGGGCCAGGCCAGGAGTCACCCCATAGTGCCCGGAACCTCCAAGTGTTGGACACAACGGATGGACACAACGGTATTAGACCCAGGCAACCAACGAACGAACGAGTAAGCAGTGTGCATGTGGCAAAATCTGCAAGAACGAACACGGCTTAAAGATCCACCAAGCAAGGATGAAGTGTCTGGCGGGAGCAGGTGCAGCACAACGCACAGGTGTCCAACCTGGTGAGGCGCAAGAGGGGCCAGGCCAGGAGTCACCCCATAGTGCCCGGAACCTCCAAGTGTTGCAAACTAATCCCTCTAACATCAAGTCTGAGAGGAGGCAGATCAAATGGCCTGCAGCAACATGACTTCACTGTGGAATCAGTTTGATGAAGATGTAAATCAAATTCTGGAGGCAATGGTAAAGGGAGAGGCTGAGAGGAAGTTACAAGCCATGACAACAATCATTGTCAGCATCGCAGCTGAGCAGTTCGGAGAAGAAAGGCTCCAGAACACCCTACTCGAAAAACCGAAGAGAGGTGAGAATCCACAACATCAGGCAGGAGATGAAAGCGCTGAAGTCCCAGTACAAGGAGGCAGGAGAACAGGAACGCATTGACTTGGCCCAGTTGATGTGGATCCTACGAAGGAAGATCATGGTCCTCTGTCGGGCAGAGTGGCATTGGAGATGGTGTCGCGAAAGGGCCCGAAAGCGCGCAGCGTTTATCGCCAACCCCTTCAAGTTCACCAAGGAGTTGCTGGGGCAGAAGCGTAGTGGGAAACTAGCCTGCTCGCAAGAAGACCCTGAGAGAGAGCGGGAGTTGGGAGAGTGTAACATCCTAATAGACCCCCCTGAACCGGAGGTGCAGTTTGACATGTCAGAGCTACAGCTAAAGGAAGTCAGAGAGGTAGTCCGAAAAGCAAGGGCAAGCTCTGCTCCAGGTCCAAGCAGCACCTCGTACAAAGTGTACAAGAACTGTCCTAAACTCCTGCTTCGCCTATAGAAGATCCAGAGAGAACAAGGGCACCTTGTCAGTGTTGTGGCTCGACCTGGCAAATGCATATGGCTCCATCCCACACAAGCTGGTGCAGCTCACACTGACCAAACATCATGTCCCCAGCAGAATCAGAGACCTCACTGATGATTATTACAGCAACTTCAGGATGAGGGTCTCTTCAGGAGCAATTACATCAAACTGGCACAAGGTGGAAATCGGTATTATCACAGGGTGTACTATCTCTGTGACACTGTTCTCACTAGCCATGAACATGCTCACTAAGTCTGCTGAACTGGAGTGCAGAGGGCCCATAACAAATTCCACACAACGGCA